>DWON01010216.1:0-10914 GCA_018251015.1 Phocides pigmalion okeechobee
ACATGAAGAACATGTTGCTTTACGGCGGGTTATGAGAGTGGCGGTGGTACCGCCCCGGGCGAGCTCTAACGGCTCTATCACCTTTAAGAACTACTTTTGTATCTTTAAAAATACTTATTCCCGTTAAAGTGACATATAAATTTATGATCTCTAATTCATGTGTGTGTTCACGGAACTTTAGTACTTATGCGCTCAGATAAAAAGGCCAATTTCCCGTGGGAGGACTAAGTAATTAGCGCCTAACTTTTCAGCTGCCACACGCTCCGGACGATAGCTAAGTTAATTAACCAGGCGTTGATACTCTGGATCTATTTGCAGCACTACAAAGGGGAATTTGTAATGACAGGTTGTGACGGACTGGTAATTTAACCGAAATACTTCTATTACTACTATTAAATTATTTATTCTTGACCGTCACGACGAAGTTATTACCACGCCGGTCTGACAGGCTTTCACAAACTTGCAAGTTCTTTTTAATTTCTTTTTTCGCATGTGTCTATATTTTACAACAATACTGTGATTTAGGGGAGTGATAACTGCGATTAGGTACAGTTATCTGTTTATCTTTGAAGCTACGTCGGTTAACGATATGCAAAGTTTCAAGTTGATCTTAAACTAGGTAGACATGTCAATGATAAATTAGGATTTCTATTCTGGGTCTGGGTGTTTGTTACTCATCTTGTGAGCAGCTGTGACTGTACGTTTCTTAATCATGTGTAAATTCAATTTAAAACAAAAAATATTTTCCTATGTTAGTTAAATAGGAACCAAACTAAAATAAAAATAGCGACCCCTTAGAGTTGAGCTATAGGGCTCATCTTTGGTGAGGATTTTTTTACATCAAATTGAAAAATTTGAGAGAGTAAGAGTTCGAAAAAAAATTATTTTTGATGCACCCTAATATTTATACTAATATTTTTAGTAACTATAAAATCTTTTAAAGTTGTAAATAATTTAAATCCTACCATAAGGTCGCTAGTTTACCTAAAAGGGTAAATTCGAATTTTCCCTGATCATTTACATACGCCTACTATATAGCCGATATAGCAAATGTTAATTAATTCGAGCAAGCGCAAACTTTTCGTGAATGGAGATTTTTCTCCATAATATGATGTGTTCTACGACAGGTGTTTAAATATAATTTAAATATAATTTAAAGGTAGTAGAGCCGTTAGAGCTCGCCCGGGGCGGTACCACCGCCACCCTCATAACCCGTCGTAAAGCAACATGTTCTTCATGTACTGTGTTTCGGTTGGGGAGATGTGGTTGCCGGATATACATTATTGGAGGCGACCATCTTAATCCTCAAGAGTAGGAATGCATCCGCGTCCATCCTTAAATAGAACTTCTATCCTCTTTGAGATTAGACGTGGTTGTCCATGGGCTGCAGTGACCACTTATCATCAGGTGGCCTGCATGCCTGTTTTTTACTCTTTCACCTCTTTCACATAACCTAACCTAACGGCTCTACCACTTTTAAAGTGGTTGTAAAGAAGCCAGGTCACTTACGCTACCTACCGAAGGCGTTACGAACTTTCCGGACAACTCAATACAAGTAGCCGCAATCGAATTACGAAGAATTCTATTACTTTTACACGAAGAGTACAAAAAATGTGTCAACCCCCTTTTGGTATACTCGGGTCATGCTCGGTAAACAATCTTGCACAGCGCAGACGGCTTTGTTTCGTGCCATCAAAGAAACTGCAATACGTCATTTTATTCCGAAATTAGGTCGCATTTTACGGTTCCGTCGTAAATCTTGACTTTGTAGACTACAGAGAAAGAGCAAAGCCGCTTTGCTTTGCATTAACTTTGCAATTTAAATATTTCGTTAACAATTTTCAAGCGAAACGTTTTATATCGTATTCCATCCGTATCATATAATTTTCATTTTAATTACAATAATGAAAATCTTAATACCAATTATAAAGAAAAGCCTAACCCAAATAATTTAAAGGTAGTCCGTGTCCATGCGGCATGCTCCTAGGAACGCGAGCCGCATTCCCGCGTTGAATAGCAAACGTAATTCTCAGCGCTACTTATAAACCAGTCCTCTTGTCACCGGCGGCGTTGATCAAACGTGGGACTAATTGTTTGAAAATTTTGACACATTTATCACTCGAATAAACATTCGGTAGGTTGGCACACACACACATAATATTTCACGGGTACTAAAAAATAATTCTTTTTAATTGCCGATATTTAGTTTAGCCGTGACCACGAGCCATACAATTCACTCGAAATATCGGTATTTAAAAATCGTTAATGGTGAGCACTCGTTACATAGTAAAAAGTTATAGGTAGATCGCCTAGTTATGACATATTGTCGCATAAAGACGATCTGTTAATCATTGACGATGCACATGAATCGTTCACAGGAACAGATAGCGAATTGGATCATATCCTGTATGAAACGTTGTTATCGGGATTGATATTAAATTGTGAAGTTGTGTGACTACTTCTATGCCTACGTTACGTCTGAGATGATGATAACAAGGAAAACAAAAAACAAATGCAAGAATTGAAAATATTGACAAAAAAAGGAATACTTCTCTTTGAAGCTAAAGGTGGGAGAACAAAATGGTTCGACCGGAGAGGTACCACCGCTGCCCTCATAATCTGCCGTAAAACATTATTTGTGTTTCGGTTAGAGAGGTGCGGTTGCCGGCTACACTTTGAAGCGAGGCGAACATCTTAATCGTCAGGAGTAGTAAGATATCTACGTTCGAGTTCAGATAGGATTTCGGTCGTGTTTGTGGTTGCACGTGGATGTCTATGGGCTGCGACAACTTAACATCAGGTGGTTTGCATGCTCGTTTGCTACTCTTCTCACATAAAAAGAAACACTTGAAACTCTTTCAAAATATTGATTCGATGACAAAACAACTGAAGAGCAACGATAAGAAACGAGAAATTGGCAAAATGAAGAAAAAAGATATGACGATCAATCGAGCGGCACACTATTAGTTTTTGTACACTTGTGTCTAAATAAGACAACTTCAAACGTTCCACTTACACGGAGGTTTACTAATAAAGCCACAAAACCCACCGCAGATACTTACAATTCAACAACCTCGATGGATAAGTAAATTGAGCCGACTGACGCAACGGACACATTTTGCGAAGGCGTCGATGGCGCCCGGACACCTACGCACATTCGAAACGCAGGTAATAATCTGTTACGACGTTACCAACTAGTTCCCACTCGAAAATAAACATACCAAAGCACGATTTGTATAGCCATTAGAACCAGTATCGGCTACTCGAGCCCATTCTGGCACATTTAGATGCGCTCTGAATGTCTTGGCTTATAAAGTGATTGGCACATATAAACCTTTTTTAGAAAAGAAATGTAGCAAGCAGATTCTATAAAATCAAATATTTGCAACTGGAATCTATGTTTATATTTAAATTATAGAGGAAAGAGACTGACAGAGCCAGTCAGTGGTGAAGTGTACTCCAGATCTTCGCCAGCTGTGGGACGAGATCTAAGCTCATTGTCAGTAATAGGATATAAATAGTTGTAGATAACACTCAATCTTTACTAATAAAAGAGTATAAAAGAGTTGAACTTTGTCATCTCTATATCATATGTCATATATCTCTGGATTATCGCACAGTCGAAATCTACTAATGTAGAATTTTGAAATTTTGCAGATAAGTTTTTAAGCGTACGAACTAAGAAAGGAGTTTGGAATATCCATTTCAGAGGCGGTAAAAATATGAGTTGAAATCGTGTAAAATAGAAAATAAATATTTGTAAATTATTTGACTCTTCTTATCGATTTACTTCAAATATGAGTAAACATATAGGGTGAAAATGCAGATATAGAACTGCAAGTTTCATTGGATTTTTTCCCGGTCAACCTTAGCCAATAGGGCTCTCAAAGCCGATGTACATTTTACACTGTATCCTTGACATTCATCAAATGCACGTACCTGATAGTGATAAAAAATAATAATTTGGAATGAAATTTCTGCGTGAGCAATATCGAAGACAAAAACTAGTCTTGTATATGCAACTAGTCCGTTCAGAGTTCCAAAGAACTGGGTTACTCCAGATTCAGCTGTAGTAATTGGACGGGCTGAATCTTTAGCGAGATCGTTTTACTTTTGCACTTTTTGCCGGCACGAAGTCATCGAGGCGTTAAATTTCGTTGACACCGAAATAAGATGTTAAATATCGTTATCTTTTTCTAGTGGTCGGTAAAGTAGGCATTTAAATGCAAATAGCTGAAGGCGGTTCCGTCCTTGACTGTATAGCATCCATTATGTTATGAGCATAATGTTATGATTACAGCCTACTCAAGCCATCGGTGGCTACGAAGCCATTAAACGAGGACATAAGCGTTCTGGGTGGGTTCACTTAAAGAGACACACGACTCTAAATTTGGTACTGTAATTCCCAGTAGCAATTATTGGTGGAAATTATTGTTTGTAGTCGTAACAATGTTGCAACTGGAATGGTATTACTATTATAAATATTTTGTAACTTACGTCGCAATAATTTGATTTCATTATAATTAATATTTTCTTTAAAATACAATCACGATTTTGAGTAACAGGTTATTAATACAGAAATTAAAAACATGATTGATATGATACTATAATAAAATAATTATTATGTCGACTTCTCGATATGGGTCTTAAATCAAAATGAGAAACCACATCGTTAAAGCAAGTACCTAATATCTAATAATAGTTCTCCTGAAATACAATACGTCTTAAATAACTGATTAAGTACGCTCCTACGTTATAGTATCACAACTTCAAGATTGAAGAACAAGACAGTTGTGGTACGAAATTAACTGATCATCATTAACCCATTATCTTGACTCTTCGACATGGGTCTTTGAAAAATGAAAAACGTCAATGAAAAACGGTAATTTTTAAAACAAATCAACTGATTTCCAATATTAATTTAAATGAATGTACTATGCAAAAACTGAAGCTAGTACAATATATTCCACAATACATACTATGAAAGGTGCATCATCAGGATAATTTGACCCTACGACGATTAATCGCCGAGTGTGATGTCACTTAATTTGAAATTTTATAGAAATAGAATCTCATATCACTCCAGATATTTCAGAAACCTTACTATGCTCTCAATTCTTACGAGGCACGATAATTCAATTTCACATTAATTCCAAACAAACAATCCAATCTAGTCAGTTTGACTTTCATCAATATCAAATCGGACGGAGCCAACAATGGTTGAACGGACGAAAAATAAAAACAATCGAAACGGATACATTCCTGATACAAAACGTCTAGTGATACAGCGGCGAAGTGAATCAAGGCCGGCGTATTTAGCTCGCAAGACGCACGCATTAAATTCTAAGCTAACGACGAGATGGCAGGTGCACTACAAGCGCTTTTATTAGATGCACTACACCTGCAATGCTGAACGTCTGCAATCCGATGGAATGCTTCCATGGAGAATTTCAATGCTAAAACGTGTGATTTGTAAGTCTTGGCAAGGAGTTTTGATTCGAATAAACTCTTCTACTTACTACTTGATTTAGGGACAGCGACCAGTTTTGCAAGAAATGAAAGTATGAAATTATGTATGGAAAATATACTTTAAGTAAATATTAAATTTAAATTCAACTATATGACACACTTAATTAATATCCAGGATATAATATAGAATCAATACATGGATTTTGTATTACAATACATATGCCAGATAAAAATATAAATATGGCAGGTTAAAGACAAAAGCGCAACAAGGATAGTAACAACCTTCTTCATTCTGAGGGGAGACATGTGATGAACTTTGGAGCGGTGATGGGTTGAAGATGATGAAATATGTCAGGTTAAAGACAAAGGCGTAACAAGGATAGCAACAGGCGCTCTAAAATAAAATAGTAAAATAGATATTTGAAACATGAATCAGTAAACAAGATAGAAAGAAAACCGAAACTATTTTCGTTAATGAGTGCTCTATTTACAATTGGCAAGAGAGCTATTTTTTTGTACATATTTTCTCTTGGAGTTCATAATGTTTCCTATTTATCACGTGTTGTTGGAACAACAAACAAAAAATATGCTATTTCTATACATTATGTCCGGCCAATAAATATATATTATATTGCTTTACATATTAAAGTGGTAGTTTATTGACGTTCGAAAAGAGTTCTGTAAATAATCTACTACGAATAAAAAAGATTTTGATTTTAATATACACTGAACATTTTACTATATACGGGGTACTTTCGACTATCAATTTTTGATTAACGATATGTCGAACCAGTTGCATGGCTCATGGTCACGGAGAAACTGCAGTGGCGGGGGAAACTGTTGATAGATGTTAATGGTAGATTATTCGATCTACCCTACGTCGCCTTTCTTTTTTGGGTTCCATATCACGACACATTAACTGTATCTTTATGCACTGAATTTTGCAACTTACATAAAGTTTAAAATCACATATAATATAAACTGAAAAAATTCAAGATTAAAAAAATTACAATAATTTCATAAGTGGCAGAATTATTATTGAAGCGGGGATGTACCAACGTCCCCTTGTCTCTCGATCTCTCGTCATAAACAACCCTTGTGTTTCGGTTGGATAGTGCGCTTGCCGGCTACACTAGCAAACTGTCGCCTATCTTGTATCTTAAGTTCTCATGATTAACAACGCATGTTCGCCCTGTTCACCCGCAGACACTTCAGTCCTATTCGATGTTGGATGTACATGTACATGTGCTGCAGTGACCATTTAACACTTTCCTTGCGGCGTACAACACTGACGTGTTGTTGCTCGTACACACCTGTGTTGTACATATTTACAAATTTGTATGGATTACGGGCGAATGCAAGTGCTGTGTTTACGTCGGCCCTATAAGATTGGGGCATTACGTCTGTGTATTCGTAGAAGTTACGCAGATGTTAAAAATATAATATATCAGTGAATTGTCCGAGCATCTTCAGTCTATAGAAATAAGCTCCAGTTTAGTGCCGCCTCCCACAACGCTGACCCGATCTAATATATGAGCGCCGCAGTCAAATTGTTAACATCGGGTGGCTTGCACGCTTTTTTGCTATTCTATACACACCAAATGAGCCGTTGTGGAATGCGCGGCACTTACACATCAGTTTACTACTATTGTAGCATAACCAATATAGAATAGAGATGGAGAGACATCAAACTATATAACAGAGCGTCATTCCGTTTCCCGTCACGCCATACGAATAGATCTTAGTCCCAAGGCGCGACAATACACTTTGTACAACTATATCACAGAGCGTCATGCCGTTTCCCGTCACGCTATACGAATACATCTTCAGCCTCACGGTGCGTCAATACACTTTTCAGAATAAAATTCATTAGAAAGCCGCAGGGGAGTCATTGGCACCAGATTCTGAGCCAAAGCGAGGCAAGGTCGTTTCGATAATAGGCAGCCGTCATGAGGTAACAGTTTGTTTATGTTTTTTATGCGTGTTGTGTTGGCATATGATAAATGAGCCGTGCAGAGCATACTTTGCATACATTTCATGCGGTGAGTGTCATAAAATGTGCGTTACCATCAATGATCTTCAATGAATTGTTCAACACTTTGATTGCTGCGCTCATATCGAGAATGCATGATTGCAGGATTGCGGGAGGCGATTGTACACACTTGTCTTGTACATACAAATCTGTGTGGTTTACGGGCGAGCACAAGTGTGTTTACGTCGGCGCTACAAAACTGAAAGCGGACATTACATCTGTGTGTTCGTGGATGTTACACTGATAGTAAAAATATAATATTGGTGTGCATTGTCGGCGCATCTCCAGTCTAACACCGCGGGTTATAACGCTGACTATTTTTTTTGTGTGAAGAGTAGCAAATGAGCATGCAAACTACCCGATGCTAAGTAGTTGCAGCCCATAGACATCCACGTACAACCACAAACACGACCGAAATCCTATCTGAGCTCGAATGTGGATACGTTGCTACTCCTGAGGAATAAGACGGTCGCCTCGCTTCAAAGTGTAGTCGGCAACCGCACCTCTCCAACCGAAACACAAGTGCTTTATGACAGATTATAAGGGCGGCTGTGGTACCTCCCCGGTCGAACAATAGTTCTCCCTCCTCTTCTCATTCTGAACGATTCGTCGTTCTAATTCTCTTCTCACCTGTACCTAGCAGTGTCTCTACAAGACATTGCCTAGACATTGTCTTGTAGAGACACGTGTTTTCAGACGTGTACCAGTCGCGTGCGGTCAACGCGCGGACACAGCACGTACGAATGAATCATTGGATTATCGTGTGAGTATTATGACTAGTTACTAATAGTATTTCCAAACAACTTTATCAAGCCTTTTCAGTCTATTTATATTACTCATTATTTATAGACAAAGAAACACAATTCTGATCACTAATATTACAAAAGGGTAAACGATGTTTTTGAACTCAAGTCTTCAGGGGTAGCACACAATGTGTGGTTGCATGAAAATCGTATTGAAATCGGTTTTAATGTTTTTTTAGGAAACTAAAGAAATAAACGAACATGCAATCTACCTGATTCTAAGTGGTCATTTCCGACTTTAGGTACGTGTAACCAAGTTTATAACGAACGAAACTCATACTTAATGACAAACAAAGACGCGTTGCTTCTTCTGAGGACTAACACTTGTCTACCTAACTGCATGTAGGCTTAACGCTAAAATGGGTGTGGCGGTGGTACCTCCCCGATCGAACTTAACAACTACTACCACGTAGCACTTGCCTTATAAAATATTTTCTAAAAATATATTCGGAAATACTTTTATATGGATTTATTGGCTAATGTTAATTAATATATATCACCCATTTGCGATGACAATATGACATTTTGATAACCTTATTTTACAGGAGACAATTTTTAACATTTAATCGATCTTTTTTTAATTAAACCTAGCGATGAGGCAGACGGGTTGCCTAACGGAGAGCAGTCACCGTCGCCTATGGACCTTTGCAACATCATAGGAAACACCAATGCATCGCCGGCTCAGAAGGAGAACTCTTTTTCCACCGTTTTTGAAGAGCCCCATGTCGTAGCGCTCCGGGAATACCTCAGAAGGAAGTTGAGATTGTAACTTTTTAAATATACTATCAAAGTACGTATGTGTCAGCTAATATTGCTATAATTCATTTTTCGAGCTCGAACGTAGATGCGTTGCTACTCCTGAGGACTAAGATTCGCCTCGGTTTAGAGTGTAGCCGGCAACCGCACCTTTCCAACCGAAACACAAGTAATGATTTACGGCAGCGGCTTTATTAAAATGACAGCGGTGGTACCTCCCCGTTAGAACTATATCTAGTTCTCCCACCTTTAAGATATTCATGTAAAAGTATTGTAAGTTTTCAAAAAACTCCGAAATAATCGCATTAAAAATGATGACTGTTTTTTATCGAAATGTTACACTATTGTCGCAAATGGACATATAATTTAATTTGGATGTAGCCACCTTTTACATTATTTAAAAATAAATTTGCACATAATTACATTCGTATGTGGACGGAATGGCGATTAATTATACATTAGACTATAACATTTAAAAATACTTAAATTATAAATCATACAAGAAATACAATGATTTTATCAAAACATTAAAAATATTACTTTTTTATTATTTAAATACAAAAACAGTTCTTATTAACTATTTCCGTCCACGATTATTCTAGAAGCTACTTACTGATTATACTTCTTACGTTATAAAATTATTGTAACGTTAAGTAATATTATAACAGGGTTACGTTGTAGCGTTATAATAATACTACGTCATAACAAGATCACATTATAACGTTATAACAATGTTATTCTGTTGTAATCATACTACAGTGTATTGAAACAGAATTATGCTATAACGTTATAACTAGCGTTACAATAATATTGTCCTGATCCAATTTTACAACAGGTTACTGTAATAAGATTATATTATAACGTTACAACTTTACATTACGATATAACGTTACATTATTCTATTGTTACGTTATAAATTATATTTATATTTGAATATAACAGCGGATCAAGCTCAGTTTAATTGGATTTTAACAATAAAACGATATTTTTTTAATTGGCTATTCAATTTGTATTCTGAAACTAATTGGCAACTATGGGCTTTGAACGTGAGTTCTTAATACAGTTCCAGATGTATTTGGCAATCATGACTCAAGACTCAAAATGAAAATCAAATTCAAACTATGCTTATTCAAAATAATTATTTACAGAATTCTATTTGAATGACAAACTACCGTCGACTCGTAAGGTATTTCATTTTAGAGAAGAGCGAAAGAAATTTTTGGCTGAAGTCAATAACCGCATATCTTAGAACGCTTAAAAAAGAGCCTTCGAGGCCGTAAATTCCTACCCATCTTCTCCACGAGAGCCAAAAGTACCCTTGGGCTAAGAGTAGCACGGGTAACATATCCCCGACTTCATTCATAAGAATGTCCCTATCACGTTCCATCACACAATGCTGTGTTCTGACATTGCTATTAGTTTCGACAAATTTAACACTGATGTGTTCTGCTATTAAAATTTTGCTATTTGTTTCACTAAACAGCACACTGCTGTGTTCTGTTATTCAGATTTAGCTACCAGTTTCAACAAATTTAACACTGCTGTGTTCTGCTATTTAAATTTTGCTTTTAGCTTTAACAAGTAGCATACTGCTGTATTCTGCTATTCAGATTTTGCTATAAGTTTCATCGAGCAAATATCACATTTCTATAGCAGCATACACAATCTTGAGTCTACATTCCGACATCACAGATTAGACCTTAGGGTTACTACCCTAAAATCTTCTAAATTACACCACTTTCCATCAAAATGACACCATGATCTTATTTTAAACGTAAAATCTTTTAAATTACACTATTTGACATCAAAACACGACCATTATTCTTTTCCAGCGAATATTGATTCCTTGATATT
>DWON01010217.1:0-10914 GCA_018251015.1 Phocides pigmalion okeechobee
AGAACTTCTGTTCTATTTGAGATTGGACGTGGTTGTCCATGGGCTGCAGTGACCACTTAACATCAGGTGGCCTACATCCCCGTTTCTTACTGTTTCACAATAAAAAAAAAAGTGAAAATATATATTGTCACAATAATAAATTGTAATCATATTGTTTCAGTTACAGAAAGAGTTACTCGATTAAGATCTAACCAAATGTTGAATGAAAATTGTTTATTTAAACTTGGAAATGAAAATAACTTCAAGAGTTATGTCAATCAGTATGTTTCCAATCCCCTAGCATTAAATAAACCTCAAAGGAATGAGGAAAGAGATAAGAAACGTTATATATCACATAAATTCTCTTTATCATCAGCACAAGAGTTCAAATGGGTAGGACTTCTTAATGGTAAGTAAATTAATGATAGTAATTTTCTTGAGTTTCATTTGTATCACTTCAGTTTTTTGAGTATATTATGTTTAATTTATTTAAACAATCTAATCTTATGACAATTGTTGAGAAAATCATCTCTTTGTAATTGAGTATTATGAAGGGATTGTAACATTAAATTTTATATGTAAATTTTTGTTACATTATAATGCGTAGTGAATGAAAGATTGATTAGGTTATGTCAGTGAGTTGATTGAACTACCAACAACAGTGACAAATCTGTAGAAATTCTTAATGACTGATATAATAATCACAAGTTTAAGTACTGTGCACAGTTCAATCTGTATTCAATGTTTGTGAGCAATTGAATGACTGACAAACTAGCAAAAGTACAATCTCTTGTAGTCCATCATTCATGTGCAATATTTCATCAGTATATGAATTTGCTATGTTTATTACAACCTGATAATTCTTTCAATTTACAAGTAAAATAAAAAAAAAATGTTTTTTTTCAGCAACAAAACCTTTATTAATAGCAACTTTAAGACAGACGCTTTTACAACTGGAATCAAACATAGTATTGCAATTTATGCATCCAAACTGGTCATTACTAAGGAAACCATGGGTGCAAGCTGTCCAGCTTTGTCAGGCACCAAGGGACTTTGCTAGAGCTTTATGTGTTTTACAGGTAATTATCCAGATTTAGTTGCCATTAAAAAAAAATTGTTTTCGAAATTGACAGTTTTATTTTTATTTTTGACAGGCATGTATAAAAAGTGTTGTCTGGGTACCAGCTTGGCATGAACAGTTAGGCCATGTTAAACTTATGCGCACAACTGCAGCAGAACGGGAAGAAAGGAAAAAATTAGACAAAAGGGAAAAAAAAGAAAGAGATGAAGAAGAGGAAAGATATCGAACAGCATACAATTTTGTTAAATATTCTTTAGGTCTTCGTCACCAGGTAGTTTCATTATTATTTTTTACTCATTAATCTATCAATGTTATTTTACATACTAAAGATATGTTTAAGCATTTAAATTACACTGAATTACATATACAATGTTTGTTAAAAAGGTATGGAAACAAAAAGGAGAAGAATACAGAGTCCACGGGCAATGGGGTTGGCTGTGGAACTCTACAACCAGGAAATTCAAGAAACATAATGCTAATTCCAAGTTAAGCCTAAATGATGGTCCTGCAAAAATTGCAGTTAGAGTCAGAGATGGAAGTATTATCAAAGTTTTGGCAGTAGAACCTAAAACATATGAATATTTAACTTCGAATGATGTGGCTGATAAAGAGGTTATGGAAAAGTGTAAGTATTATTAGTTCTTTATATTATGATTGATAATGAAGTTCAATTTTATAAAGAGAATTTTTAATTCTAGTACCACCTGCAATGCGGAACATGAAATTAGAAAAAGATAATGAAGATTTTGATGAGATTGATGTGGAAAAAGCTTTAAGTTCTTCTATGAGGAGATATTACCCTAAAATTGCTAGAAAATCAAAATTAGACGATTTTCTAGCTCGTAGGACTTATCTAAAATTTATGGAAGAAAAAAAAATTGGTAATTTATTAACTAGTGTAAATGTTAAAAAAGAAGAAATTGATGTAAAAAATGAAGATGATAAAAATATTGATGTTGAAAATGAAGAGCCAGATGTTACGTCTATATGTGATACACCGTATGACACCCAAACAAAAACAGTAGATGCTGACACTGATAATGTAGACATGCTAAGGGAGAAATATCAAAAACTCGCCCTCCTCACAAAACATTACAAATGCTATTCACCAAGATGCAATAGAGTAGAGCTAGCAACGTTTCTTCAGTCTGGCCAAAATATTGACTGCTATTCTCCCTTATGTATTGAAAAAGGAAAATTGTTAAACAAAATGCTTGCTTTAATAAAAGGAGGTACAGTTAATTCCGCTCACTTCCTCAGTTCAAAAGATAATAGTAAAATGTCAATTCTAGAGCAATGTTTGTTAGGTAAAAATTCAAATTCTAGTGAAACCATTTTGAATGATCTTTTGTCTGCTGTAGCATGTGCTCAGGAATGTGACAATAAAACTGTTGATGGATTTGTTAAGAGGAAGTCCAGTGGTGAATGTGATATAAAAACTGAAAAATGTGATGAAGATAATTCTTTGAGTATGTTGAAATCTGAAAGCACGCTTGAGGAATCAGCTGTACCAGCAGTTGGTAATGAAATGGATATTGATATAACTTGTAATAATAATGATGACAGTGAGGTGGAAATAGGACCTTTAAAGGAACTAACTGATAATGAACAACAAGAGCAGAAAATTGTTGTTGGTGATATCAAAACACGTCCACCTATACCTAAATTAAAGATTACAAGAGGGAAGAATTCAAAACCTAATGCCATTGTGAGCAATAATGACAATACGAAAGAGTCATATGAATGTTCCGTAACACAATCAAAAAAATATGAGCCACCTAAATATCGGGCAACAATAAACAGACGATTTGGTTTGACTAGGAATATAAAACGAGAAGAAAAACTAGTCAAAGAGGAAATTGGTGAAGGTGGTGTTGTCAGAGTATATTCAGTTGATAAACCTACGGGTAAAGTTTACCTTAAAAGGGTACAGACATCTGTTGTAGAAAAAAAAAAGAAAAGAACTCCTGTTAAATACCCACTCTGTTCATCTTTTCATACAAAAAGTAAAGCAAAAACCATTATGGTTTTACCACATCATGAATTAAAGAAATTATGTAGACAAGCTGGTCTGATTGGCGCTAGTGGGTTCAGCCTTAGTGCAAAACCTAATCAACTTGTTTGGCCCTATCCTTGTCCAAGACCACTATTTAAGACTTGTTGGTTGTATCGCACTGTCAATCTTCAATGGCTAACTAGTGCTGCTTTACAATTACGTATTATGTGGTCATGCTTGCGTTGGGACGACATGGCCGCAAAACCAGCTACTGCTGATGGCAAACATCAATTAACAACAGATACTGAAATTGTGTCTCTTGAATTGTTGAAACATAGACATATTGGTCAATTTTCGGAACGCACTCAATATCTGCGTCGACGCGTTGTTATTCCACTAGAATTACCCAAAACTGTGCGTGAAGTTACCTCAATACGAAGTGGACTCAGAAAGAGAAAACGTGCAGAATCACCTCAAAATACAGAACCACAGGTATATAAAGTTAATTGCTATTCGCATTTTTATATATTTTTTTTATTTTTTTATTTAAAGGTTTGTGTATATTATTACATATAGGTGACAGAAGAATGGGTGGATGAAGATAAATTAGAATTATGGGAGGTACGTCAATACGGTGAACGGTCAGAGCGAGTAACGCCGGTTACGCGAACTTCAACGGGGAAATTGCCGCAACGTAATAATGCTCCAACTCCGCCCAATGCAGACTTAAAAGATAAAATGGAACAACAGCTGCGTGAACAGCGAGCTGCTCATCAGCAGAAAAGAGCAATTGAAATGTCTCAAGGTAAATATTTAAAATTCATTATTTTCCTCATGTATTTAAACATAAATAGTTATATTTAAATAAATAAATATATTTAAATATATAAATATATTTAAATAAAAAAATATTTAAACATAAAACAATAAAAGTTCGTACAATGTTTATAAATTGACCTTTATCTATTTCTTGTAGATAAAAACAAGACTAATTCAAATTCTGGAAAGAGCACTTTGACATCATTATTAACAACAAATGCTTCAACACCTACCGGTCAAAAAACTATAATAGGAACAAGAAGAATAATCATGACGAAGGGTGCTGATGGGTCAACAAGAGTAATCAGTCAGCCTGTAACAAAAACCGTTACCTCTGGTGATTCGAATTCGAAGTCAACTCCACAAAAGGATGGTCCCCAAAAAGTACAAATTATTCGAGCGCCCGATGGTAAAATCACTGTTAGAGGGTTACTGGCTGGACAGCAACTGATACAGATGCCAGATGGAAAATTGCACATTGTTATGGCAGGGCAACAAGGTGTCTCTGGACAACTGGTAGCAGCGTCTCCGGCGAAGAACGCCGCTAACAGGGAAGCACCTGTTTCCGATAATAACGAAAAAGTCGCCATTCCATCGAAGACCACGGTGGACGAGGGCAAGGCCTCACCGACAACGCGGATCATATCACAGCCGACACAGCAAGCTATTGTGCCTGTTAACCGGCAGGTTGTCGTTCAACCCGCCCAGCAAGTGGTAGTGCAAACAGGGCAGCAACTGATCTCACAACAGGTGGTTGTCCAATCGGGCGCACGGCCCGCCATACAACCGCGTGTGCAAGGGCTGCAAACAATGCTCGTTCAGGGCCAGATGTTGCAGCGGCCTGCTACGCCAGTTCGCGCTCTCGCACCGCGGCCAGCGACGCCGCGTCTGCGCGCATCGACAACCCAGCAAATCGTTGTCAACAACCCGGTACTAGTACAGCAGCTTGCTGCGGGCAAGATCCAACTTGCGACTGTCAATGGACAACAAGTCCTCATTCGGCCGACGGGAAACAATCAGGCACAGATCGTGGCACACATAGGGCAGAGCCCCGCGCCGACGGCAGGCGCGAGCGTGCAGCGCGGTGCTACACCGCAGCCAGCACCGCAGCCCGCTTCGCCTGTCCCACTCACCGAGGACCAAATCATGGAAAAGCGGTTGCTCGCTGGGCAGCCGCCCGGCACCGTTATAAAGACCGTCACAGCTCAGGTATTGACAGCTAAACGTATTTCATTGAATTACTTTGTGATTTTTAAGTAAATTTTTCATTGTTTCTAAAATAGTTCACAGGCAGCTTTGCTTAATTGTTGGTGAATCTCTGCTAAGCTGGAGGTTGTGAGTTCGAATCTCACTCAAAATAAATATTTGTAATGGGTACAATCATTCTGCTTTATGAAATTATTTATTTATAAATTTAGTTAGCATAATAAATACTGTCTTGATTAAAATGACCAAATGTGAATTGTTCTGTGATAATAATAAAAATATATGTGTGCGTTTGTAGGTTATGCAGACGAGTACTGGACCTAGCATAGTCTTACAAGGATTGCATGGCTACTCATTGACGCCGCAACAACTAGCTCTCGTTCAACATCAAGTGAAGCAGCAGCTATTAAAAGGTAACTTACGAATAGTATTAAAAGTTCTATTAACTATTGACACAAGCCATAACAGTAGTTTATTAAGTAGTAATTCACTTTTATTACTACCTTGTACAATATGTACAATGTACGGACACTAATTTTCAGCACAAGAATCTACGGGAAAGCAGGGCATGCTGGGCCCGCGCAAGATGTACCTGGCGGTGCAGCCATCGCCGAGCGCGCCGCCGCCGCTGGCGCCGGTGGGCCCCGCGTTGCCCGTGCAGGCGCTGCAGCCGCTACAACCGCTGTCGCTGCCTACCCTGCCCCCGCAACAGGTAATATACTTTTACTAGCTCATCTCCGCAGCCGCCGGCTGCAAGTATGAGTGTAAAAATAAATCAGGTCGCAGTCGGATAATGTGCATAGTAGGTGTACTATAATTTCCATATACTTTAACAAAATTACTTCAAGAGTTAAAGAAATGTTAAAATTCAATTGTCTTGCATTTGTCCCAGCCCAAATAAATGTAACCAGATGAAGTAGACATGTAAATAGGCCAAAATAAGCCAACAAAATACTAAGTGGGTTCATATTTTATTATTTTATATAGCAATTGATAAATAAGGTAATGCATGAAATACTAAAGAATGACATTGAATTAAAATGTGCTGATTTAATACATCACACTATAATTAGACACAAAGGCCGTGTAACTTGACTATGTTTAACTTCATTTATCAAGTTATTTGTGTCAGAGAGTACTTGTGATAGGAATATTGTGCTAAAATCTAATTCTAGTTCTAATATAAGAAATTATAGTTTCACTTGTGTTCTTGTTCTCTATTATGGGGCAAATGATTACCATTAGGAATAAATTAGTATGGAATTGAATATAAAGTAAAAGTTAATATTTTTATTATCATTAATCATTTGTCCCATAAACAACAATTATGTAATAATAAAATACTGGCTATTAATGTTGCTGGTACAGATCATAAAAACAAGGGAAATATAATCTCAGTGCGTATGTTCGATCAACACTAAAGAGCAACGCAATGGGATGTTTTACGCAAATCTCTCAATTGTTGGTGCCACAGAAAACAAAGGTAAACAAATGGAGGCAGTATAATAATGACTGAACTATCTTAACCGAAAAAAAAAAAACAAATGTAAGGATTTCCCTTAATTAACTTAAATAATGAAGTAAAATGTATGTAACGGCCAGTCAAGGCAATGGAATGAAATAATAGTCTAACAATTACACAACTAAGCATTTTATTTATACAGCTGGCCGCATTTTTCAGGCGAGAATAAGATCTTATTAAAAGGTTAGTTTTAACTGTACTGTCGTGATGCTGGTGATTTAGTTACATAATATGTGTATACTTGCATAACTTGTTTTTAAACCCCGCAGCCCATTAACATCGGCGACAATATAACTTTCACTACGTTATACGGTTGGGGTTATATTGAACCTTAAAATTGCACTTAAGCTCCGAAATGTTATTATAGGTTTAGACATACGATATATTGGACGTCAAATATTTGAAATGGCATTTTTTTAAAACCAAATTGGTTTCAATTTTTTGCGTTGCGTCATATTCTTCCAGTGTATCCAAGTTTTTTGTTATTTATAAGATAATGGTGGTAAATCAATTTTAAATTTAAAAATTCCGCCCGAAATTTTAACAGTCTGCGTTTGTTTACCATGGTTTTCAAAGACATCCACTAAGGGTATAAAAGTGCAACATACTATTGACATAAAATGCTATCAGTAAATTAATTAGTACTTTGACAAACTTTTAAAACAGTATTTTTTACTTGCTTTATTTGTTCACAGCATTTCTTGATTTTATGATAAGTATATGACTATTTGCTTATTTTTATTCTTATTATGTGTAATATGCTTTTTATGTCAACATGCATTTGTTAAATTCAATATATAATGTAGGACATGGTGACTAAACTTTTTTTCACCTTTTTCGCCTTATCTTTATGATCTGTAGCTATGAAGAATTTTCGTAATGATGATCTGCTCTTAAATTAATGAACCAAGCTGAAATACATGCATTTAAAACAGTTTTATATAACAATTTAATCAATACCTATGCAGGTGATCACAATATGCAGAGTGTACTTCATGTATTGTATATGGTTAATTGATAAAAACTGGCATAGAATTTATAACTGTCACTAAATTGACAATGTAAGACTGGATATATTTAAATATAATTATAATTATTATTCCACATTTTAATATATCAACTACACATATTTTAATATATAACAATACCACAATAATGTCAATATTTATACCAAAGATAATTTTTGTACATTGTATAGAAGTATTGAACACAAATTATTATTTATATATATCAATATATACCAGATGAAGAATCAGCAAAACATTGCTTAGTTTGTTTATGTGAATAACCACTATTGGTTACTATATGCCCTAGTTATAGGTATACACATTCTATTGCTAAACATTATCACTTTCCATTTAAATAAGCATTACACTTGATTTATCCAGAAATAGTAGTATGTTTTGTAAAACTTAGTTTTAGTTAGATCATATAATAAAAATACATAGGAGTAATTGTAAAAAAACGTCTTGCGACATGTAGATATTAAGATAGCAAAATTTCTCATTTGTTGGGAATGTATATTCAATAATTAAGGTGGGTCTTTATGGATGAATGTATTTTGCCAAAGAATATTTTAATCCTTGTACTGTGAAGGCCTATGTATTATTAATATCGATTAAATGCATACTGGAATAATATTAATGATTAATGATGGAATCAGTCAGCAGGTGTACAATGGTCTTAATATAAAAATCTTCTGTTTTTGTATAAACACTACTACAAATAATGCCAGCAACGGTTATGTGTAACGAAACTGTGTTTTAATTAAAAAAAGCAATTCTCCAATGTCACCTTTCAATAATATTATTTTTGTTATATGTTAACGTTGCTCGTACTATTCCTGGTACAGTATCAGGACCAAAAACAGGATATTTTTATTTTTGGACCATTTTGCATATCTTGGTATACTAAAATGTGTTCATTTTGCGTCACGTGGACATTGTGCGAATTGCACATTCTGCGTCAAACACAAGATTACTATAAAGTCTATGAGTCTTGGGTTTATGAGTGCAACTTTGGGCTTGCAGATGTTGACATTTTCGTATTATACTGATCTTTATTATAACATTGGGATACAGAATTTATATCTCGATTTGTTATATGAGATGACTGAGTTTACAGTCTTGAACACAACTGGAACAAGTAAATGCCTGTAGTAACAGAAAAACATTAATATTTTAATTAAAAGTGCCTTTCGTGTCTTGTACATTAATCATCGTTTTAGCTTTTATAAATTTGATTAGGTAAGTCTTACAATGCAAAAGCTTACATATGTAAGTCCTACCTGTTATGAGGGCAGTATCAGTTCAGTGATATGGATGTCTTTATTCTTGGTACACTAGGAATAGCCAGTATTTCGAACTTATTTGGTTAAATCTCAACGGTAATGTAGTTGGTCCAAGGAAAATTGTACACAATTTAATTTCAAAGATGTGCACATAATTCGTATGCTATCTCATTTTAAGAGAGTAGTCATACTTAAAGGTGGCGCAGAGATTTGTTCGTTACGTAAAAGTAATATATTTTAGAAATGGTTAAGTTATATATAAATTTAACATATATAAAAAAATGCCTAATTTGACATGATGATTAAAATATGACGATTAATATTGCTTATCTACATCATTATAATGCATTTGATAGTTGTGTTCCAACAGCCTGTAATTTGACTTTAGCCTTGTTTAATGAAGAAGGTTCAAACATTCCTGTCAACATCTTATTTAGGTAAATCGGCGAGAGATAGGTTCTCAAATGAAAAGCACTTAAACTAGGGAATTAATACGAAGCAACATGATCTTTACTATCAAATTATATTATGGTACTACATTATGCTTTAACTTTGAATATCATGTTTTTTCTACTAATATCTCAGATTTAAAATAGAAACAGATTCCAGAGTATGACGCAAGGTTTCTTCTGTCATTTATTCGTAACACTTGAATATTTATAATAATCGATACGTAAAAATACAAGGCCTTTTACAATGATGCAATTTAGTAGAATTGGTAAATAAGTAAAATTCATTGATATGTCTCAAACAAACTATAAATTTTGTAGTAAAATAGTAATTGCTGCTGGTATCAAAAATTGCTCATACACCACCTGTCAATGTGTACCTTTAGATATAACATTTCTTATCTTTGAAATAAATGGCTAGTGCAATATATCAATTGAATAAAATATTATTATCATTATCGACTTTTATTTACTCAAGACCTTTTTTGTTTATACAAATTTATTTTCTGGTTTGGTTCAGTTATTTAAGTCGTTTTGTGGGGGTGTATGGGCAATTATGTACCTAAGTAAGTTAATAAAAATTAAATGAAAAAACTATAAGCATCAATGTATACTTGTAGACTCATATCAAATCTTGTAAGTCATTAATCAATAATTATTTGTACTAATATATTCCCACAAAAACGGATTTTTATATCTTTTTTTTTATTCTTTTGTTTATATGAGTTTTATTTGTTGTATAAATTATCCTACCTATTATGTATACATTTTTATCTTATTGAAAAAGAATAATGCCATGCTGTTGATGAATCTAATGCATGGCTATGCAGACACCAAGTTTTATTTCTTAACTGCAAATATAAATTTTAATTATTGGTATTTGAAGTGAGTGGGGTGAGTGAAGTGGAGTGGTAATAGTTTTGTCTACTCGAAGACAATGAGCCAACTCAACTGACTCATGAAGAAATAGATTCACAAAGTGTTAAGCTTGTTATTAAACAAAATCATTTGACGAAACTGGATAATGCCTTGGACGAAGCTGTTAAAAGTAAACATTTTCAACAATTTTATCATTTATGTTATAATCTTTTATAAATAGATATTCGTACATGAAGATTTTTAATCATTTATAGCATATGTCATCAAATTTATTGGCATTTTATATATTTTTTACTGAATTAAACATAAACATAATATTAGTATTTCCTTTCCACTTATAGGATATTTCTGAAGATGATCAAATAAAGCGTCAGCCCTTAGTGAACGGCGAAGATCATGTCGCCGAAGCAGTTAGTCATAAGGAGGCCACTCCTTCAAAGCCCGAAGATATCCAAGAAAACAACACAAAGACGGATATAATTAATTCTGGGCGTGAAGGAGTGCAGCAGGGCAACAAGTTCGTTCTGACGCCTGATTACATACAGCAAAGTGAGTAGTAAATTTTGTATAGTTAGAATAACTAATGCCGATCGTATTTAGCAAAAAATGCTATACTTTGAAACCTTTTATTTTACAGCAATAAAAAGCGCTCTCAAGCAGGAGATCCTAAACCCCGAAATTGAGGAAAAACTC
>DWON01010218.1:0-10913 GCA_018251015.1 Phocides pigmalion okeechobee
AGAGTAAGAAACGGGCATGCAGGCCACCTGATGTTAATATTGTTGATATTAATATTGTTGTTATGTTGATATTGAGTTTATTTTCACGACACAGTAAAATAAAACAACATTAGTACAACGTAGTAAAATAAAACCATAAATATACAAACCGAAATTCAAATTAACAACATAACATCCGCAACCCATAGTATAAAAAGTACCATTGAGACGATATTTCTCTACACTCTCACAAGTGATAGACAGTAATAAATAGTCGATAACATTCCCCTACTAGTAACCGTGAAATACATCAGATGTAATATTTTATAGAACACAAACGATTGAAGAGGGAGACTTCGTGAGAAGTATCTGAGACATAGTCTCAGAATAAAAAGAAAGAAGAAATAATAATAGTATTATTCAGCGATGTCCCTAGGACCCAGTTTGTTTTTTTTTTATTGTGAAAGAGAGTAAGAAACGGGCATGCAGGCCACCTGATTTTAAGTGGTCACTGCAGCCCATAGACAACCACATCCAATCTCATATAGAACAGAAGTTCTATTTGAGGATGGACGCGGATGCGTTCCTACTGTTGAGGACTAGGATGGTCGCCTTCAATAATGTGTATCCGACAACCACACCTCCCATCCGAAACACAATACATGAAGAACATGTTGCTTTACGGCGGGTTATGAGGGTGGCGGTAGTACCGCCCCGGGCGAACTCTAACGGCTCTACCACCTTTAGTTTAGAAAACATTAGATTAGATTTTTTCTAAACTTATCAGTCTACAATTAAATACAGTAAACCACTAAAAGAGATTTAAAATGTAGATTACCTTCAAACGTTAATGTAATAAATTAAAAGTGTATTTAATTGTTTATATTTCAATATTACTACTAATCAACCTATGTTCGAAAAAAATGGATATAATAGTATATGAATTATAAAGAATATATAAATTCAATTTATGACCGACAGATACCAGCAGAATAACGTAATACTAAATGTATGTAAGGTTTGTACAAGTCCAAATATGTACTGGTAAAGATATTAGAAGAAAGGAGGGCACGAATTCAGTAGTCAAAATTATAGGGTAATTAAATAATTACAGTTGTTACTATAACAAACGATCTACAAACGGCTTCTCCCCTTCGCAGTTTTATTTTATCTTGTACGTCAGTCTCGATTAAACATGATCAAGTAAACCGGTATAGACAGAAAGATAAAACAGACGATAATGTTAAAAACAAAGGAGATGTGCCAAAATGTATGGAGCTTTGGCCAGGTATTTACACCATATATAGAGAAAAAGCAAATATAGTATAAGTCTATTTTTTTAACTAAGTATTTCTTATAAACGACTGGGTTTATTGGTACAAAACAACAATTTTAAGTTATAATTGCAACACAATACATTAGAAAAACATAATGGCGAAAATGACATTTTGACAATTGAACGACTGACGGAAGACTCAATATGACAGCTGACAGAAAATGGTGACTTCAGATTTATCCATAGACAAGATGAAAGATGTTAAAAATAATTTATTTAAATGAGTGTTGTACCCCAAAAGTACACGTTTTAATTAATTTTGAGTATTTATTTCGGATTCTTGACATTTTTCTCGAATTTTTGAAATGGAGTGCAAATACCAAGATTGAAACATCTCCTTTTTCGCAACATGTAAATATTAATAAAGCCTGAGACAAACACTTCAATTTACGTATATACATACATAGGTAGCCTTTCACATATTATTGGATATTACACTTTGAAATATTACACCGTAGGCAACAGACGGTAAGGGAGAATGCAATTTCCGTTTCGCAAGCTCGATGATAAAAAATTCGCATATTGAAAATTACGAAGATGCCATGCATTTTATATTGAATTCTTGACAGAAATTTTATATTGCAAGTTGTGCTATGAAATCTAATTTCAAAAAGCGTAAATCTTGAATACTATGCTAAAAGAAATTTCAAAATTTTAAAACGTGCTGGTATTATTAGTAATTTATACACAAGTACATTTATAAGAAAGTAACTAACGTATAATCTGTCACAAACGAATGTCACTTGAAAATGTTTATAAATACATATATATACATATCGTAATGTAATAGATTATTTCTAACACACTGACACGATTATATCCTAAATTATACATGCGACTGTGTCTTAATACTTTTACAAGTTCCTGTAACCATTCCTTAACACTTTGACTGCGGCGCTCATATATTAGATCGGAGCAGCGTTGCAGGAGGCGGCACTAAACTGAACCTAATTCCTCTAGACTCAAAATACAACAATTTACAATCATCTACAAATACAAAGGTGTAATGTCCGTCCGCAGTCTTGTAGCGCGAACGTAGATACAACACTTTTGTTCGCCCCTAATTCGTACAGATTTGTACGTACTATGCACGTGTGTGCCGCAAGCGCATTGCGCGGCGCAATACACAGTAGTTTTGTACACAGCAGGGAAAGTATTAAGGTATTAAGGAATTTAAGTAAAGTCAGCTGAGGCCCAGATGTTGCCTCATCGACCACCCACCGTCTTTAAGCCATTGTCCTCAAAAAGTCGCCGCTTATCACTAAAACTATTGTACTAGGAATCGATAAAGCTTTCTTATCAGCCAACACGAACACGACAAAGAAAGCTAGAATATTTGCAGAGCGATTACATAGTCTCCGACTGTCTATGTAATGTAGATAAATTATTTAAGGTAAGGGTAAGTTATAAAAAAAATTCAATCACATTTTGCGTTTCTATTTAAAAAGGTTTGAGCTGTCGACTGTGTGAACTTATCATTTTAGGGAGCCATGCGACTGGTTCGAAATATCGGCAATTAAAAAGCATTAATTGTGAGTTCCCGTTTTATAGAAGAAAAAAAAACTAAAATGATTTATCATTTGTCAAGAAGAGCCAATGAAGAGTCAAAGAATGAATATACAATATCAAAAACAAAACAAGACATTTTCCTATCCGGGAGGGAGGGCGTTCAGAGTGCATGCTTTGAAATATATACCATTATACATTGTGGTGGCGGATTGTTGCAAAGTAGTTTTTAACAACAACTTGAATTTCCGCAAAGCAACGCCTGATACTATTAAATAAAACAAGACGGTTTTCGAATATCATATATTTCTATGTTTGGATAACACATATGATCTAAAAAGTACTATAAAACCGTATTAGCATCATTTCTATTATATAAACGTGAAACTTTATAACTTACATGTTATCACGCTATATTAGATTGAAATTGAGTCATCATTAAGAATAACTTTACTAAAGATAATCGCTTCATTTTCAAATGAAGTATGTCTAAGTAGTATAAGGCATCTAAGCATATATTTGACAGTTAATCCTAATATTAATCTATCTTTCAGTATTTATGAGTCCACTACCGGACTTAGCTCTCACGTATAAAGTGAATCAGCAATCTCGTTGAACTTCACCGGATGAGGCTGTTGCAAATCTGCCGGAATTAATCATTTAATCGCCACCTACAACATCCGCAGAGAGAGGAAACATCACACGTACCGCATCTCATGTCAGTTCATATTTTAATACGGGATAAAAAAATATTACATTACTCACACACACACACACACACACACACACACACACATACGCACACACACATAACAGCTCGCACGCATGAGCTATTTGCTACTTTCTCGTAAATCTCTAAAATTTAAGACCACATGAACAAACTTGCGGGCAACAGGAAGTAACTAATAAGCCCTTAATACGTTTGATTACATTTCGAGTGATGAGGTGCATGGACATATATATGTATCCTAAAGCCTTATATTTTTTGAAATTTACTGTTTCTTATATTATATTCAACCTAAACATGTCAACAACTTTATCCTTACTTTATCATAACCTTTTCAAAATCACGTGTATTAGACCCATCACGTTTTACATAAACCACAACTTTTCAAATTTATAAAATTAACAAATGATTGTTTTTCCTTTTCCCTAAAAAGGCGAATAAAGTTTTATTTGAAATGAAAATTAAAAACAACGTCGACCTTTCCTAATTGTTCCGCAATCTTCGAAACTTCGAAGAAGCCAAATAAAAGTTTAATTAAAAAGTCAAGAAAATTATTCGAAAACAAAAATTATGTTTCGAAATATTAAGAATTCGTGCAACCGATGCCTCGTGACCGTTGTTTTCGATATTTTGGTACGACAATAAGCTACCGCTCATAACTTACCGATTTAATGAATAGTCAAAGATTTTTAACAAGTGTTATTGGATCTCCCGGCATTCGACCGGTAACCAAAATGGGGAGAGCCAGTGGCCTCGCTGTCGTAAGAAATAATAATAATAGGTTTTAAATAATTTCGTATCTACATATATGATATCAAAGACAAGTAAACAAGCACCCAGAAACCGGGGGAATTTTGATTTGAATGATAATAAAGTATTTTTCAAAATAAAATGACCCTTAAAAAGTCATTCTAAGCAATGCAAGCATGTTGATCAATATAACAGAATCTACTCAAAGGTTAACAATCAGTTATAACAAATATTTACAATATCATAATTCGTATAAACTTTTCGCGTTTCACGACCAAAATAGCCAAGTGATGCCGTCAAAAAAACTAGTATATTTATGCGCATTAGCCTGTCTGGCATCTCTCCTCGATGCTTACCCATCGTCTTCACGCCGTACCGGTTTTTGCGGATAAGCATTTTAAATTCCATGAGAGATTCTTATCTTATCCTAGGTACAGTTAAATGGTTTAAAAAAGGAACAAATAGGCACTTAAGATGCTATATTTTGCCTTAAGCACTTTATGGACAGTCTGGTCGCCTCACCGCTAACAAGAGGGAAACTCAATAGTTTTGTAAGATCGGTAATATAATGTGTCAAGTACACATCTGAAGATTTGGTAAATTATCATGCCTTCTAACTTAGAGACTTGGTCCACAGACAAGCAGTAGCTGGATGATCATGATAGAATATTAACGATCATACTATTTACATTAATATAGATAAGAATAAGAAAACAATCGGCTTCCGCACGTTTAAAAATAAAATTAAAATATTATATGACTGAATAAAAAAAACTATAACAAATACTAGTAATATAAGTTAGTATTATTATTCATACAGGGCAAATGTTTATAAACGTATGTATTTTTATCAATGGAAGGAAAACAATCGGAATCATAAAGGCCAAAAAGAACGTTGTCAAGGACGTGAAACTAAATAATAAATAACAGTGTTAAGGAGTAATTGTCAAAATTATTATGATTGTTATGCTCATATCAAACATTTAACGTTTCTCAATGGCACAAAGAGTGTATTAATTTATCTCGACTTTTAATTAAAACCAATGTATAGCGCAACTGTCGTTTGCTAACATGTTAATCTATAGTGTACCATTTTGTTGCTACTCTTTCGTCTAAAAAAAAAACAAAAAATATCATAGATTATATCATATAGTTAGTGTTAGGAAAAAAAAAACCGCAGCCTTAATTAGTAATTAGGCTTATAAATTAGCTTCAGAACTATACTGGTTGGGTTTACCCATATAGTTAGGACACTTGGAAGTAATAATATTTATTATACCGTTATAATAGGTATTTATATTTTGACATTATGACAATTTGAAGTACTAAAACCTTCGAGCATCTCCCATCCGGAAAAGCTTAATCCCACTATTTTAGATGAATGACCGATAAGATTGTTAATGATATAAATAAGTAATGATTATAATCTTCAAGTAGGTCAAAATAATAAATTAATTCTCTCACAGTTCCAAGAATTTAAGCACAGGGAACTTTTGAGTCGGCCTAATGAGTCAATCAAGATGGTCCAGTTTGTTTCGAAACGTATATCCGTTGCGAGTTCAGAACGACTGTAATTCGAGAGGAGCTGGTGGCCTGATTTTGTCCGCCTCCTATCGCTATATCGTTCCTACATTATCGGGTCAAGTAAGCTTTGTTGCAACAAAACCGGTTGTTCATTTCCCAAGGTGAATGGGGAAAAAATGTGAATCGAGCGAAACGGTAGGCAGATCTCTTTTAGTTAAGGTATTTAAGTGGAAACTCGGAGTGTCGCTCTTCATTGAAGCCGCCTGCATGAGTTAATGCAAAACATAAATATTTTACAAGCGCATAGTTTATATGCATCGAAATTCCATATTAGATCCTTGGTATTTTCTTAATGGCAGTTTAGTACGTATTGCGATCTCAATTATTTGCTTAGAAGTGACAAGGACGTCGCCAACATCAGGTAGCAAAGGGTCTGAGTAGGTAAAAATTGGGGGCTAGAAAAGAGTCAACAAAGCAATAAATCGTAGGGTGCGGTGTCGGTCGCTCTGGACAAACAAGTTATTTGTGTGTACGTAGGTGTGTTCCATGTTTGTCCATTATTGGGGACTAATCTTTGCTCAATACAAACGAACGCTAGACTTCGTTTTTTATCACCGCCGTGAACCGTCGCGATTCGTCTACTGTTGCCGTTTTTGCTATAATAATTTTTCCTATCCTGATTTTTATCATCCCGGAGATTCATTGTTAATTTAAAACCGCAAGAAGACGTGTAAGAAACGTAAATACTTTACTATTTATACTGTATTAGATACTTATGCCACAATCTTTGTCTATATGTACATATCTGAATTTTCAGAAACAATCCTATTCCCATTATTATAAAAATCCACGTTTTTATATCTGCCTATGTTATTACTGCACTGTGCGCATACCACTTGACCGACTTGAATGAAACCTATTTTATTCTGAAGCCTATAGTCTAAAGCAACGTGTACAGTACAATTTGTTACTTTATTTATATAAACGACTGCACAGACACTATCTTAGTGTTTGCTCACAATGTGTCCCTTTAAAATTACACGCAAATAAAATCGCAGTTACAGCTAGTAAGTGCTAAACTAGAAGCGGATTCTGCAAATGCAAATATTCTTTTGTTCTCGTTCGAACTCGAGCCGGGATACGTTATAGAGTGCAACTAAAGTAGAACTTCGAAGGGGCTGTGATATCGTGTGAAAAATCTATGTCGAGTATTGTCGAGTAGCTGGGGAGCGCCGCCAGTGTTGTCGCGAGGGAAGAACTCATTCATACATTATTAAGATTTTTTATTACGTTATTGGCGGATGTATATGTTCCCCTCTTACATTAAGTAATGTATGTAGTTCTATATTCGACCCTAAATTGATTTGGACTTCTGTCTGAGAATGACAAATGCATTATTGCCTAACTCTAACAAAATCGACAGATAACCAATGAAGAAATGAATTATCCGCAACCAACTTGACGAAAAAGAATTACAAATGAAAAAAGACTAACAAAAAGACCATTTTAACATAACACAAAGAAAAATAAAATTATTAATATATTTGCAATTTCTCATTTGTATTATCAAAGATTTCATAACATAATGATTACTAAACGGTTTCAATTATCAATAATTGAAAATAAAAAAACATAATTGTATCGGGACTTACGCGAATTCGCTTTACGCGGTTATCGCTCAGTCCTATCTATCGCGTAAGTGGTATTACTGTAACAAATTTTTTTTGTAAACATGTCCTTTACCCATTTATATAGCTTTCAGTGTATGCCGCCGCGTCAAAAAAATAACTTTGACGACGTATGAACGCTACCATAATGTTCGTCCCCTCTGTAATAATAATTATAATACCCCGCAGAACATCAAAATGAATCATCGTATTTATTACCATCCAAGTACCTAGGCAGTCTTGAACGTGAAATGATTACCCTATTGAGGCTTCCGTTGGATCTGAATACCAATACAATACGTCTGAAGATTGCAATTTAAATAAATTGCTGCACTTCTTGGGATTTAAGTAGAGCATCCTTCGATGCATTAGTGTGGACTTGTTGTTCTGAACTCTTTCTTATTTGTGAGTATAAAATATATCTAGTAGAACACCAAAGAGGCGAGATGTCAACATGGTTACCGGTACCGGTAACCGAACGCTGAAAATAAGGAATATCTGGAAGTAATCGAAATAAAGAAGAAGACCTATCTGAAGACAGAATTTTAGTTTCATAGTTATTTTAGTATTTATAGTTTGGGGAAATTGTCAAGGACGTACTTATCTTCCCTACCATAATTCAGCAACCCTGTACTGTCCCACATCTGGGTACAGTTCTCCTCTCTGAATGAATAGGGTTGAGCAATACACCACCACACTGGCTACATGTAGATCGGTAGACTAAACTTCACATACCTTTGAGAATTAAAAAAAACTCTCAGACATGTAAAATTCCTCACTATGTTTTTCTTTACCGTTACAGCAAGTGATAATTAATTTGTAATAAGTGTATTAGTTCGAAAAATGCGTTCGAGCCGAAGATTTGAACCCCGGACTTTGTGTGAGATGCCGTAATTTTAGCACTATGCCTTCAGGACTTCCGCTGACGTCATACCGTGTAGTTGTTATAAAACTAAGTTACCACTAATATTTCAGTCTTCTGCTCGCCGGGATCCAGATCGCATACCCTCCACTCAACAAATTAGGGTGATGATGATGTGCGACGCAGACTGTTAATTAAGGAATTAAAGATTAATTAATCCTCATTCAGAATTTTGTCCACAGAAAAACATGATTCATCATAGAAACTATCCCGTTACAAAATTAAGAGGAAGTTTAATATTAAGATACTTTGCTTTCAATTAACAAATATTGAATGAGACGGAATGAATTTCTTAATCGGGAAACGTCTGCGGTTGCAATCTAGGACTGGCGTAATATTACTTCATATTAAAATTATTACTTATTCGCCGTATAAAAATTTAACATATAGAAAACGTGTCGATTTGCATGACGATTATGATTTTAAACTAATATCATTGCGGTATTTGTACATTTTAATATATAACGGGTACTCACGACAGCGGCACTTTAGCCGTGACCACGATCCAGCTGGCTCCAAATATTGGCAACGAAAAAAAAGTTAATCGTGACTATCCGGTACAAAGGAAAATAGTATGACGCTTTTAAATTTTTATAACATGATGAAGATTCGATAGTCAACTCGGGAGATTTACATTAAGATAAAAGTTAAATGGTATAAGAGCAGTATTGAATTTTAGAACATCATTGACCCACACTAACGGTAGAGTGGTCCTTATACCAGCCTGACATACAAAAGGATCGGGAACCTTTTGCTGACCGGGAACGAATTTAGATTCGTTCACGCTGACCGTGATAAATTAGATTCTCTATATAACTAGACATTTCTGTGTTCATGTACTTGTCGATGTACATGTTAAGAGAATCCAGCGAACCAAAGTATTCCACTTTAATCTTCATGGGTAGAAAAGCATCTGTGCCCGACTTTATCAGGAATTCAATGCAATTTATGGGTAATTGTATATGTCCATAGGCGGTACGGACTACTTACCACCATGTACTGCACGGCGGTTTGCTATAGCCATACTATAAAAAAGAAAAAGTAACAAGAAGCCGAAAAAGGTCTTCAACAGAACGGCGTTGCTACCGCATAGATACAACTAAAAATAGGGCAAATCAGTGTTGCTAAGTCGACTGAACAGCATCGGCTGGTAAGTAGATAGGTGGGGGGGTATATGGTTTTATTGAAGCGGCGTCCCGGGCACACCCCGGCCGGGTGGGGTTGGTCGATGGCCGGGCGCAGGGTCGCGCAGGCGCCGCGCGCAGGTCGAAGTACTCCCGGTTGCCGACCCCCGTCTAGCGCCCACACCTAATTACCGGGGACGCACCCAACATGGAACATTTCACACATTTCATTTATTTATTATGTATTTCCTTATTCCGATTTGGGCCCATACACATTAGCGACCTATGACGCTATATTTAACGTTCTTAAATTGCATAGAATACTCGATTATTGAATAACTAAGATGCTTGTTACATTTTTTTATGAAGTAGCCAGTAGACGTTGGCTATCATGACATCTACATCCAAAAATGTCAAACAGAACGAAAGTCATAAACCAAAATGTGAATTGGGTGGCTCGCTCGTAAGTAAATATGGCAACTATATCTGTCCAACCGAAACCCATTCTTCACGGCAGATGAAGATGATTGAGAAAACATCGCTCTTGTCAAACTATAGTTCATCAATCTATAAATTCTGTCAAATCAACTGTTAGTGTTCAATAATAGTATGTTTATATCAAAATAAAGATTTATAGTGTGCAATAATGATTCCACCTTAATATGGAAGGGAAGCGGATGGTGGTTTGGCAGAGGGTGGAAAGCTAAACACGGGGTGCAGCAGTTGTCTTGACATCAACCTAAGTTGACTACTAAGATATCTCGCGCTTTTCCCCCTCGAAACTCCTAAATAATATATTTCATCACACTTTAGTAGAACTGGATAGTAAATCAGATTTAGATCTAAATATTTCTCGAAACGAATAAATTATTTATCGATACAAAAAAAGTCAAACAGAATTGCTCATTTCATTACGATAATTAGTAGGCAGTAGAAAAAAAATTTCGCATCCAGATCGTTATAGAGATGGGACATCAGGTAATATGTAGTATAGTAATTAAAATTTCAACTACATTGAACATCGCTCAAAAGGACTTGTTATAATTAACCTCAACAACGTGAGTACGTCTGTACGTACTCACGTTAAGCATTAAAATCATGTCAATAAGGCACTCGGAGTAGAGTAAATAAATTATTTTGGACTTTTTCTCAGCTTCTTGCAAATTGATTATAAGAATATTGAGACAGAGAACATGTAGAAATATAGAGGGCGCTTCGGGAATCAGAAGCACCACTGCAAGGATTTAACTATAATAAGGATTTAAATATAAAGTTAGCGACTCATTCAATTGAACTATTACGGCAATCTAGTGTTACAATCATAATAGCAATTATATGGCTAAATGACAATAGAAAGTGCTAGGACAGTCTATTGAAA
>DWON01010219.1:0-10913 GCA_018251015.1 Phocides pigmalion okeechobee
GGATTTTTGATAATAAAACGAACTTATCTTGAGGTGGGAGAAGTATAGTCCAAGCGGGAAGGTACCACCGCCGCCCTCATAATCCGCCATAAAGCATTACTTGTGTTTCGGTTGGAGATGTGCGGTTATCGGTTACACTTTGAAGCGCGACGACCTAGTCCTCAGGAGTAGCAACGTATCTGCATTCGTGCTCAGATAGGATTTCGGTCGTGTTTGTGGTTGCACGTGGATGTCTAAGGGCTGCGACTTAACATCAGGCGTTTTCATGCTCGTTTGCAACTCTTCTCATATAAAAAATGTAAAGTTCTGTCATAATTATACGAGCTCCTCAATTCTTGCGATTAATATTTACAAATAGTATTGTTTCGGTTCTACGGCCATCTATACGAAAATAAAAAATAAAATAAGAATTTTTCTAAGTTTTTTTATATTAACAAGAAATGGTAAACCTTTAGCATTTGGTATTAATTTCATCTTGATATCTTATCTTTTAGAAAGGGCACTAACAGACGGACTGGCAACAAAAATAAAATGACCTTTCAAGAAATTCTCTATTCCTTTTAATGTAGAGATCCCTGAAAGGAACATTGATGGAACTCGGCGATTGCTTTCCACTTTCACCTCTAGTAATTTAACACTACGTTAAGTGCTCTCTTGAGTAAAACTAGACATAAATACTAAATTAAGGTAACTTTGATCGCTGCTTTACTCGCACAGGTATCGATATTCAACACATTTGAATAAACCATGTAGCTTTATTTTTATCTTATACGAATACTAGCGACCCGGCCCAGCGTCGTTTGGGTAATAGAGTTTATATTTACTTACATTATTTTTCTTTCATACATGCATCCAATCCTTACCTACTTGCAAAAACTAACGACTAGAAACCTCTATTTCGAAAGACGGCAGAATTACTATATTGAGTTTGACCACATTATTTTACGCCGAATTCGCAAAAAACTTAACTTGTTATGCACTAAGTAAGACCTTCCTCAGGAATCACTCTACCTGTTGTTGAAAACTTTGAGATTATCCATCCAGTACTTTTTCAGTTTATCGCAAACAGATAGACGCGAAGAGAAACTTTGTTTTATAATATTTTGAGAAATATATTAATAAATATGGTTAAAAAATCATGCACATTTTTATCTTCCACTTTACTCCCTCAAAGGTGTAATTTACAAAATTATTTTTCTAGTGTTCACTTGCGCTATGTAATCAATAATAACCATTTATTTCTCACCACAAAATTATACCTTGCTAAAATAAACATAATATTTAAATTGTTGGTTTTATATTGCGGGAGACTTATACTTAACCTGAGATTATAAAGAACAGTTCATTTATTTTTATAAAGTATTTACAAACAATTAATGTCAAAGGTACGATGTAAAATCAGTTTATCGGCTGTGAGCATCCTGTTGCCTAAACTCTTCCAAGAGAAAAATCCTTTCCTTACGCTTACATTTTCAAAAAAAAATCTAAACATAGATTGTGTGAACGGCGATAGAAACATACTGGGAAAAAATATTTTATTTCCGTTTAAATTTCCATAAAAAAACTTTGACATTAACTCTATTAATGGCAGTAGAGCCTTAACGTATTTTAATATCAGCGATACAGCGGCTGTAATATGTAATCTATGCTAGCTATACTGGGTAGCTATATCAATTTCTGTCACCGCCAGCCCGTAAAGACCGGGCCAGTAATAATATTGATTGATTGCCTTCTGATCGACCTCATATATTACTGTTCCATAGATCGTTAGAACCCTGTATAAATGTGCTTATTGAAACTGAAATTTTGTTAATGCAACTGATCGTGTGCAACCCTTTGTGTGTCTCAATGATGCATAGGTATGCGACTGTAAGCTGATGGACAGTTTAGTCGTCACCTCGTTTTTTCTTTTTTTTAAATGTGAGAAAAATAGCAAACGAGCATGCAAACCTCCTGATGTTAAGTATTCGCATCCCATAGACTTCCACGTGCAACCATAAATACGACTAAAACCCTGAGCTCGGACGTAAATGCGTTGCTACTCCTGAGGACAAAGATGGTCGCCTCGTTTCAAAGTATAGTCGGCAACCGCACCCCTCCAACCGAAACATACGTAATGCTTTAAAGTGGATTATGAGGGCGGTAGTGGTACCTCCCCGGTGGAACTATAGTTCTGTCACCTTTCCCACGTGATGAAATATTGGCAATTAAATAGCATTTTGAATACATAGTTAACATAACCTTTAAATACTCTTACATTAGTACCCCTTTCAACGAAACTATTTTTTTGGTTTCTATAACGTTAATAAAGCCTCCTGTCAAAAGTTTTTCTCATTCCAAGTACAGGCAGCAACTAGTTACTATTGTATTATTTATATAAATAGATATAGACATAAAAAGATATAGATAGATCCAGACAGATAAATATAGATCATTAGTTTTCTTTTGTTTATTTTATTCCTCTATTTCAACAAACTTATTCTGAATAACAAAATTTATTTTCTTAAGAGAAAATTTCTGATTTGGGCAATAATTTTCTTCTGCTCTTGCTCCCATAGTTTTACTTTATACTCGCAAATAGACAAAGACGTCGAGAAGTTTACTTTAGCTCAACCAATTGTGAGCTAAACAGTATTGGCTCCGACCGCCCGAGGCTGCGTTCCGACTCGAAACGGCTACTACAACAAAATACAACACACGACATTTTTAACTACATAATACACTATTTTCAAGGTATAACTATAGTTGGATAATGATGGTACTATCGCCACTCATAATCCGCCGTAAAGAAACTTGTGATTCGGTTGGAGAAGCGGTTGCTGGCTACACTTACAAGCGAGACGACCATCACCGTCTTCAGGTCTGTACACAACGTTTGCAGGATTTTAATCCTGTTTGATGTTGGACGTGGTCATGGTCGTGGACGTGGTCCATGGGCAGTCAATTTAACATCATGCCTGCACGCTCATTTGCTATTTCTTCAACATAAAAAAATGTCGATACATTTTGTATTTGAGACAAATAACTTAATAAACTTTAATTAAAATCTTTATAATATGGTGCAAATTACACACAGACACTTGATTCTGTTAATCAGATCAAACTGTGCAGAACAGAACAGAACAGATATATGAACACTAGCTCACTAGAATAACCCCAAATCCCAAAATAATTGCTGTAACAAAAATCCTGTTAACGAAGTTGCGTTTAAAATTAGTTAAAACGAAAAACTTGTTCTATTTTTATAATATAAAGCAATTTGACATGTCCACTTATTTTTCTACTAATCAGATCAAACTAGGCAGAAAAGAGCAGAACGTTTCAGTGCTATGATATTTAAAAACTAGGGCATTAGATGAATCTCAAATATATATTAATAGTTTTTACGCACGGCTTTGCTCGCGTTGAAACCCTTAAATAAATGTCAACGATCATTACAGCGAGTAATAATTACAGCAATAAACTGGTAGCTAACCTCAAAAATTGAATTAGTTTTAGTACTGCTTATAAGTGACAGAACAAAATTACATAAACTATAATGTTAAATAAAAAGTATCCTTTATTTTTTAATACCTCTAAGAATATGTGTACAAAGTTTCATGATAATTTGTTGAATAGTTTTAGCGTGAAAGCGTAACAAAGAAACTTACATTCACATTTATAATATTGGTATGGAAGTATGGATAATATTAGTATGGATTTCATGCTAGTGAAGTTGCATTTAAAATTAGTAAAAAGGAAATTAATTTATTTCTAAGTAATAGTGGATTACGTCAGAAACATTGTTTGAAACAAACTAAGGTAAAGGTATGGACCGTATTTGCCGGTGGACGTCAGAGCCAATTCTGTTTAACTCAGAATTATTTGAGCCAAAATAAACTTTGGCTCTTTGTAAGACGCTGTGGTTAAGTTAAAAGTCTTTGTTCACATGCTTTTTGTTTTCAATCTTCACGGTAGACCGGTCTTTTCGAAGCTCTGTTATTGGCTCCGACAAGTTCACTTAGGGATTTTTCTTAAAATATAAAGTTACTGATGAAACTTGAAATTGATTATCGGCGGAAATAGTTTTCGAAGCCAATTTGAGTTTTTAATCTTTCTCCACGAAAACCTGTTATCGTTTGGTTACTGGATCGGTTTTTAGGTCACTGCTTGTAAATTGAAATCCTATGGGATTGAGTAAGCTCACATATTATGGATTAGTTAGGATTAGATAGACTTCGATTTTAAGGATTTTCTAAAAGGAAGTTCCAAAAGCAAAGTGGTCATGTACTCATACCCATGTCTTTCATATTGATATATTTATTTTAAAATCGATTGAAAAAAATGTTAAGTGAGGCTTACTGAAATCGTTTAAGCCGTTTCTGAGATTAGCGCGCAAATACACACAGACAAACAGACGGAAATCCTAACTATTATTCTGGGTTCTATTGCATTAATAAAGGAGCTTAATAATAGTTTTTTCAATATATCCTCAATGTACAGATAGAAATCAGTTACATTTTCATTATTTGTATTGATTGATAGATAAATGTTTTAGAGCTACTTTTATTATTATTTATCTCCGCTTATTTAGATTATAAGGGAATTATTCTAAGGATGGATGCGGATGCGTTCCTACTCTTGTGGACTAAGATGGTCGCCTCCAATAATGTGTATCCGGCAACCACACCTCCCCAACCGAATAATAATAATAAGATAAGTAATAATAAGGTTAAGCAATATTGGATGTAAGATGCTCGTAAGCGAAGAAAATATGTTCAACTTAGGAGTGATTACGTGTTTGTTCCGCTTGGCTTTGAAACCTTTGGTTCGTGGATTAATAAAAATTTCAAACAGTTAGTCCTACGTTTGCTCAACGCTGACAAGAGGGCTGGTTCATATCTTGCGCAGAGAACTGTGATCGCTATTCAGCGCGGGAATGTGGTCATTGTTCTTGGCACCATTACGCCTGGGCACAGACTCCCTTTACTTGTTTTTGGTTAGACTTTATTATTATTAGTTTGAAGATATTCTGAAACTTACTGTAGAGTTTTAGAGACTTACAAGACACTACGGAGTGTTAATGTGGTTATTATAACTGTAAGGATATGTAATACTAATACTTTATGTGAGAAGAGTAGCAAACGAGCATGCAAACCACCTGATGAAGTTGTTGCAGCCCATAGACATCCACGTAAAACCACAAACGCGACTGAAATCCTATCTCAGCTCGAACATAGATACGTTGCTACTCCTGAGGACTAATATGGTAGCCACGCTTCAAAGTCTAGCCGGTAACCGCAATTCTTCAACCGAAACACAAGTAATGCTTTACAGGGGATTATGAGGGCGGTGGTGGTACCTCCCCGTCGAACTAATTCTGCCACCTTTGAATACTAATATTCATAATACAGAACAGCGTGTACTTTCAAAGTAAGATAATATTACACTTAGGTACTTGTTAATTCCGAAGTTCGTAGTTCTATTTGCCAGAAGAAGTTTCGCTGACTCAGCGTACTAGACGCCAATCTGACAGTAAAGGTCGAGGTCGCTTTGTTACCATTGTCTTACGTCAAATTCAGCTATAGTTTGTTTTTATGTGAGAAGAGTAGCAAACGAGCATGCAAACGACCTAATGTTAAATAGTCGCAGCCCATAGACATCCACGTACAACCACAAACACGACTGGAATCCTATCCGCTCGAACGTAGATACGTCGTTACTCCTGAGGACTAAGATCGCCTCGCTTCAAAATTGTAGCAACTGCAACTATAAAGAACTATAGCAATACATTCAGCTATAGTTTTTTATACTTGTGTTTTTAAATAATACAATAATAAAACAGTCCGCTGAAGGAGGGATAATCTAACGACGTTATTTAGATATAAGAAGAATAATTTTCGATAGCTTTTTATATCCACTATGCTTGTTTGCTTGTTTTTCCGGCTACACTTTGAAGCGAGGCATCTATCTTAGTCCTCCGGAGTAGCAACGTACGTACATACACGTTCGAGCTGAGATAGGATTTCAGTCACGTTTGTGGTTGTACGTGGATATCTTTAGGTTGCGACTAGTTAGCATCAGGTGGTTTGCATATTCGTTTGCTGCTCTTCCCAGATAAAAAGGTGAAGGACGACATCAGGAGAACACCTATACGTCTTATATTTCTCTACAAAATTCTGTGTGTTTCAAAAAGTGTGCAGTTTACCCATCTGGTCATTGGCGCATGGTCATTTTGAAAACTATAACCAAAATACGATGAATGGCACAGCCTATAGATGGTAGATCAGTAATTAATTAATACTGATTTTAACGTAAAAAATATAACTTGTCGATCTTTTTGTGTAGCTAAGTAACAGAGAAAACTGTAATTAAATTATTTTTGTCCATTGTTATACTTAACTTAATTAATTATGTGCTTACATAATATAATTAATATAATTAATATCCTTATGATATCATTGTGTTTCTTCTTAGACAGAGCAAAAACAAGTTGAGACGGAGTTGTAATGGCGATTAGTAGTTACCTTCATGGACCAAGGAATTTAAATTGGGATAAGATTGTTTGTATGATAATTATCTCTCTATACATATGTAGTGATAAATAAAATTAAAAAAGTATTTTTGTTATATCAAAATAATAGCGGTTATCTATAAATAATAAAACTGAAGAAGAGTTCAATTCTGTATATTGAATGAAAACTAAAATAAATACCCCTAGAGATCTTTACACAAGTGACACAAGTCAAAAAAGTCTGTTTTCCGGCTTTAACGCAAAAACTACAGGAAAGGCGCAAGCGTTTTGTTTATATCTCCTTGCCATAGAGTAATTTTTAATATCGGATATAGAGTTTAAAGCCAGCGCAATCTATTGTCTACCTGTCAAAGTACAATATACAACATATCTATAAATCATTGGAGAATTGATAACTTGGTAAGTATAGATTGGGTATAGCATTCATGCATTACTATTTCCAAAATTATAATTTATTTTTCAAATTTCAAATTATGAAATAAAAAAAACGTGTGGACGAAGTTGCGGGCACATCTAGTTCTACATAAATTTACGTTTAATAACAAGAAATTTTTTTTTTTAAACTAATTTCAATGAAAGTTTAACCTAAACATTCTAAAAGGAGCCCGTACCCACGCCGCATTGCCACCAGTCCTCTTGTTACTGGCGACGTCAATCAAACTTGGGACTAATTATTTGAAATTTTTACTGACTCCCAGGATCCACGGACCATAGCTTTTTAATGAATACTATGAACTTTAACATATGTATGTGGCGACCTTCCCCTAATCGACAAGAGATGGCGCCACACGATCCTGAATCACGCTATTAAGTTTTGTATATACGTTTCAGATACCAAAAAACATTTTTTTTATTTTTTATTTGTCTGTCTATTTGTTCTGGATAATCTCCGAAAGAGTTAAAACGACTTGGATAGCTTTTACTAGCACATAAGTGAGATTATGTGGAATAACTTAAGTTACTATCCTAGAAAAGTTTAAGGATACCATGCTAAAAAATAAAATCAAAAAATGCAATATAGCTGGATCGGTTTTAATAACAACAGTTTTAGAAAACAAACGGATTCGCGGGCACAGCTAATGTAATATAATATGCGCGTGCGCATTAATAATTCGATCTACTAATCCGTCTACCATATATCTTTAAGATCCACATAAGGCCACCGTATACGGTCTAAGAACTGTTAGTTACCGATAACCCGTTTATTTACCATCCGCTAATTAGATCTACTTTTAGTACGACAGTTATACGTACGTATACTACATATACCATGACAGTTAACCACTAGTGGTCACCCATCCAATTCCCGACCACACTCCACGTTGCTTAGCTTTACCGATCCTATACTATGTTCACGTAAAGCAATACATGGTAGAGCAGATTTTTATTCAGAACTAACAGTGCCCGTGACTTTGCCGTTGATGATTTACATAAATTGACAAAACCTATTTGTTAACCAATTTAAATGAAAAAAAACATTAAATGTTCAGTGAATCCGCCGATAATCCGCCGATAGATAAGCCGTTTCTGAGATTGACGTGCACAAACATACAGACATAGAGGCATACAAACATACAGACTTACATGTAAAATGAAAAATCATTGTCATGCGTATAATAGCACCCCATTATGAATTATTAAATATACGAGTATTTGTCATGTACATACAGCCATCAGTTACACTTTTATTACTTATATAGATATAGATTAAATCTATAAACAATGTATATCTAAAATCAGCGGTGTGTTAGTGTCTTGCACTATTTCTTGCCTGGCTTTAGAGTTATATCGTCCCTATTACCGCATATAGTCAGATATCGACTAAACTAGAAGTGAGGAGACTATCTCAGTCCCCAAGAGTAACAATGTTTACAATGTTTTAGCAATGTTTTTGCTACTCTTGAAGACTAAGATAGTCGCCTCACTTTAGTATCATATCATCTATATCATTTTACGAGTTCAAAAGTAAATTAATATATTTTTTAGAATTTTATACTTTTACATAATTATTAAAATATTACTTTCATTACGTTTCATTAAAGCTTTATACTTTTTGTTGCAAACTAGCTGCTACCCGCGGCTTCGTTCACATTAACTTCAATTTTGTTTTTTTTCCTGATTTTCTAACAATAAATTGTATCTAATGTATCTCACCTGTAATTTTTAAATTGACATATTCTTTATTTATAGACCGATTGACATGAATAGAACGCTTCATGTTAGATTACTACTGTTAATAATGAAAATCGCACTGAAATTAGTTAAGCAGTTCTTGAGATTAGCACGCACAACACAGACAAACTGACAAGAATTGTAACAATTACACATTTTACGATGTAACGGATACTCACTATTAAAGCTTTTTAATCCCTTTTATCTAGTTTAAAATCGTATGTAACAACTATTGTTTTGAGTTTTATTGCATTAATAACGATCCCTTTTAAGTTTTTTACTATTTACCGGGTACACATAATTAACGATTTTGCCGATATTTCGAATCGTGGTTACGACAAACAGCGATCACACCGCGATCATAAGCCAGGCAACTGGTCGAAATAACGGCAATCAGAAATCTAAATCGTGAGTACTGGCTACATAGTAAAAGCCGCATAAATTCCGTGATAATATTAGTTTAAAATCATAAGACCCTTAATAAAAAACTATTATTTATATTCCATGTGCATACAGAAATTACTTACAATATTATTCTTAACTAGCTGTGCCCGCGATTTCGTCCGCGTTTATTTTACCTCTAAACGTCGTCATTCGTTCGCTGTTTTCCTTTCAATTCAAATCAACATGAACTGTCATTTCAATATATAAAATTCATCGGAATGACAGTGGCGGCATCTGCCGAAAATTGGGCGTACCAACTCAGAAACCTTCGTGAGCTCATGCGAAAAAACTTTGCTAAAGATCATCACATGAACAAATGCATAGTTTACGATTCTATAAAGAACATACAGACAAACATTCATTTTTATATATTAAGATAAACACAGATTTGAATAGCCAATCTCGTATTGAATATTTTCCTGTTATCTGAGAGGCATAAGATTAATGAAATCATTTTTAAATTGCAATTTAAATATTCATTGTATAATTGTGAGATAAACAATTTAATTTTTAATTAAATAATAATTTTATTAAATTTGTAGATTTTAAATAAAGTGACGATACTTTAATTATCGATCAATGTACATAATTAAATAGCCTTTAGCTCTACAGCTTATGTACATAGTAATCGAGCGACTAAGTCAAGCAATGTTGAAGACGGTAGGAAGTTTGATAGGTGACCGGAACTAGGAACATTTCAGTCCCGTTTGTGTATTTCGGCGTACTTTCAGCAGTGGGACTAAGTTCTCACCGTAACTCAGATGACTGTCCTTAAACCTTTGTCGCTGAAAGTTTAAATGGTTTAAATAAAAGAAAAGCTAGTCATTAAACCATATCTTCAATACCTATAGTAACAATGTGTTAGAATATGTTCCAGGGTTATTCCAGTTTTGAGGTCTTTCCCCAAATTTTAGGAGGGATATTGTATTGATATTAAGTAATAAATAAAGAATTATACAAGTTTTATTTATACATTTAACTTGGAATATCTAAAACTAATTATAATAAAACCTTACACTAAACAATCTCGACTGACTCCTTGCCGTATTAATGCGCCGAATAGCGATTGCAGATCTCTGCGCCAGATATTAACCAGCTCTCTTGTATTCAGCAGCATCGATGAAACGTAGGACTAACCGTTTGAAATATTTTATGGCTCTTGGAAACTTACGAGTACGGACCAAAGGTTTCAAACACGAAAAGGAACAAACTCGTAATCATTGCTAAGTGGAACATATACCTTGTAGATATAAGGATTCTTCAGACTATAGAGATCTTTATTGAGGAGAATATAGTATCAATGTCCCATTTCTAAGCACGGTTAAAGACTTATATTCAGCAATAGGTCATGGAAGGAGCTGCAACCAAACACGATATCATATTAACCAAGCACTAAGAATCGTATACTATATATGTACAAGAAACAAAGCATTTCCAGAGTACACGGGATAGTGGAACACTGCCAACGCTTCGGAATATTTGCAACTGGATTCTTTTGAAAATTTGTAAAATTTTCCATGCAATTTTTCGTAAAGTGAAGAGTTGAATTTTAGATGCTTTGTGATATCTCACTAAGAAGACATTATTAGGCGAAAACTTTTGACACTTTTTATTGTTGAATAGTGGAATAAAAGGAACTATACAGCGTACCTGTTAAGTGGATTTACCATTTTTACCTTGACATTCGTAACCTACAGGAATCAAAATGCAGCCCATGGACAACCACGTCCAATCTCAAATAGAATAGAAGTTCTATTTAAGGATGGACGTGGATGCGTTCCTA
>DWON01010220.1:0-10912 GCA_018251015.1 Phocides pigmalion okeechobee
TATGAGGGTGGCGGTGGTACCGCCCCGGGCGAGATCTAATGGCTCTACCACCTTTTTTGTATCTTCTATAATAATTAGGATTAAAAAAACAATAATTACGAAAACATTGCTATTTATTTTTTTCGTTCACTGCTGGGTATTGAGCTTTTCTAATAGACGTTAGTCAAAACTATCTTCCACTATTTATGGTTTCACGCTGTCTTCACCAGGTCATCTGCCGTCTTGTTGGGAAAGCGACATTTGGTCCTATTACGTAAATTTGGTCGCCATTCGCTAAATAAATTTTACAATGCATCGTGATAAATGAAAAGTGAATTGAAACTAAATAGAAAACGTATGTATTGTATGTATTCACATTTCCATATAGAATGGATAGAATGGAATGATAGATAAACATTCGCAGGTATCAAAGTGACAGTTTGACGTCAGGATTCGAACACGTAACTCTTTATTAGTTGTTATCGCAGTTATTTGTTGCAATTCACGATAAAATAAGAGGTACTCCGTGAGGCACAGAGATAAGGCATTGTATTGGTTACTAAGTCGCGTTTTATCTACCCGTACGTGATGTTAAACATTTACCATAATAATAGCTTTGTCAATATGGCGCCTCCCGGAAAAACATTAATATTCCGATACAGAATTTATTCCATTTTCTTCAAGACTAACCATATTACAGAAGGGTATATGATAGATAATGTGAGCTATAAATGTTGGCTCTGGTTTTTTAAAGGACTATAATCCGAAATGAAATCTTGCAAAGAGGTTTACATACATACACACTATGTAATTTTTACCGCAAACAACCTTAGTTTTTTTTGTAAATTTTTGAGACATATTAACTAACGTTCCGTTACCATACGATATTAAATGAGAAGAATGGATGAAGAGGTATTTAAAGATACTTCTATCAAAAGTACATGTTTATGCATAATTTAGAGGGTTAGATTATAGTCGGATAAGTTGGGAATTGTAGACATCAATCGTCTTAACCCTTCTTATATATAAATATATAAGGATATATAAATTACGCCTTCAAGTTATAAGATATTAAAACAAGCATGTCTTAGGCGCGGCGCTTGCAACCTACGACGATCATTGCGCAAACCTTCAGTCAGTTTGAGTCATTGCTATCAATATTAACCACATCCTGTAAGCATGACGGCTAGGCGTGATGATTCTCCAAGAATAGATAAATAAATTGTACAGATAAAGCACATTCATTTAGCGACCTGGTGTGCTGGTGACGGAAGTGGACGTTTTGAAAGCGATTTGACAGTAGTCTTGCTTTGTAACACCAATTATGGCAGATACTAATATTTTTCTTGCGGGAAAATCTTCTTAAAGGTACCCTGTACCGTGGGAGCTGTACCGGATTATGTGAAATTTTTATTCATTATCCCGGTCCTGCTTCTCTGTTTGTAGAGTATACCAGGATTTTAGAACGAAGACGGCTCCACAAATACCTCCCGGTACATACATCGACGTGGATCCGCTAAAGTCGACAGTCTTCTCGAAGTTGCATCATCTAGAGGGCTAAAGCCCCCAGCCACATCGCCCGTAACACGAAAAGCCTCATTTTAACAGCCTCTTCCTAAAGGCAGGAAGTAGCACTATTCCAAGCCCGACCTATAGGGACAACAGTAAATACTCATCTTTTAAAAATATTTCCATAAAGTGAAAAATTTCACAATTTTCAAAAAGTTAATATATCCTCATTGAAATTTACCATTGCAAGGATAAAATTAAACGGAGTCTGCTTTACTATTTGAAATTAGTTTTCTTTAAGACATAAATTACTACCCGTAAGTTCAAAAGTAATAAAGCGAAATAAAATGCTTAAAACTCTGAATCTTAAAGAACATACGACATTATTTATCCTTAAGAAAATAGATTTTGCTTCAAAATAAATATTATAACGTAAGACATCAAAATAAAATTATTTATGTAAGACCATTTCAATTTATTCCCAAATCCTACACCAAACTTTGCATAGTACGATAAAACACGACATGTTTTCGTATTGTTTCAAGAAAGTATCCTGGGGAATAGGTACATAAAATCAAGTTCTCCAAGTACAATTTTTCCCGACCTCTTTTATTGAAGAATGATGTAGGAACACAAGACGATGATTCACATAAGTTTTAGAAACTTCGCAGGAGTCCGTGTAGTCGACAGTTTACGAGCAGTAAAATGCACTTCAATGTTCCCCACGATTCGTTCAAACTCTTACTTATATATTTGCATATTTCTGCCTTGTAACCTCTAATATTACATATTTCAACATTATAACCAAGTGCTATTGTGGTTTGTAAGTAAAGCGTAATGAGGATTTCTGAAGTCAGTACTTAGGCGTAGCGCGAGATCAGTGATAGATCTCAGATAGAATATAAGTGTTATGTGAGTATTGAAAATAAAAGACTTTGACACGTTTAATATTAGATTTCTTGAATGTTTGTACGTTATTTATTTTAGAGAAACAATACTACGTAAAGATTTGTAAGGAATGCCATATCTGTTACAAATATTTACGACAAACGTTATGGAACAAAAGAAATTATTCCGCTCCGCAAAATCTTTAATACACGTACAGTAAGCAAAAATGAAATAAATCAGATTCCTAAGTCCTTGAATATCGCGTCTTACATAACTTAATCTTGAAAATAGTCATAACGGAAAGCAGTGAAACATTTTCTCATGTTTATTAATAAGAAAGAAAATGTAGAGACACAATATTCAATAGATTGAACACAAAATATGTAAAAGTTGCTCTTGCAATTATAATAAATTCTTATTAAATAATAACATTTTACGTACTGTCTCTAAGTCCTCTAAGATACACACGAATCAGTTTACTATATTTTCTTTATGTGTACGTCATTGGTGCTTTACAAGCAATATCTATCTATTTATAATTCTGGGAATGATGCATAAAAATTTTAAAATTGCGATAAATGTCGTATTAATCTGTTTCTTTTAACAAGTTTTGAACAGGAAGAATTACTACATATTCATTAAAATTCTCTGTCTTCATCAATCGTGAACGATGAAGTAACAGAAACAATAAAAACATTAAATTGTTTCTATCTAATTTGGAGTCTCAAAACATTTATAAATTCCTAATTTAAATAACAAAAGGTGTCCCGGCCCTATCAATCTAATGAAGCATCATGTAACATGGTCAAAAATGTTCTACCAAGAACTATTAAAAACTAGTATTAATAAATGCTAAACAGTTAATTAACATAGGTATATAAAGAAAATCATATTTCTACGGAATAATATAACTTTTCTAATAAGATCCGTGGTAATTAAATTACAGTAATAATGGTACACGCATAAAAAATAATGATTTAATTATTTCAAAGTCCACTCATAGGTTCGTTGATATGAAAAACGTATTGCTGATAATACGTTTGCTATGTTTTCTCTGTGGGTGTAGTCGTTGCGGCGTAAACGCCTGCTCATGATTACATTTTTATTTGTACGATAAAAACATGATGAAAATTTGAACACGACCGTAAGTCTCCTCACATTATATTATTTTGTTAACACAATTTAAAAGGTGGTAGAGCCGTTAGAGCTCGCTCGGGGCGGCACCACCGCCACCTTCATAACCCGCCGTAAAGCAATATGTTCTTTATGTATCGTGTTTCGGTTCGCATTTGCGTCCATCCTTAAGTAGAACTTCTGTTCTATTTGAGATTGGACGTGGTTGTCCATGGGCTGCAGTGACCACTTAACATCAGGTGGCCTGCATGTCCATTTCTTACTCTTTCACAATAAAAAAAACACTTTTATTACTACATAATTATGCACAGAGACTAAATTAAGAGGTTAGATATACATATATACGTACTGTAATAAATATTAGTATCTGGTAATATAATAGACGGTAGAACGGTAGAACTTCATATGTCGTGGAGCAAATTAATGTATTTGTGTTGTAGATGTATAGTTGCAGGCTACACTTACAAGAAAGTCGACATTACAGATCGTATTACAAATAGGTAAACTAGTCACATTAATAAAATCAATGAAAGCCAATTAGAATAAGAAAGTTTAGCAAAGAAAAAATGCTAAAAAGAAAAGTTAGTATTTCAATAGTTCACTATGTAATTTATTTTATTGAGCATCTGAATATTGATTACATAGAATTGTAATATTTGTTGCAAACCCTAACATCACTTTAAGCAATTACCTCTATTCTACAAGTTGCCTATAAGGTGAAAACAACATACGACAGCAAATATCACCACAAATTACCAAACTATCAAGAAGCAAACTGAATATTGTTATCGTTACCAGACATAAGTAAATAAACAATTATAGAAAATATCTAACGTACACTGAAGCTTATCAGCGCGGATTCACGAGCCGTGTCACGTGCTATGGACGTGCTCGCCTTGCTGACTTAAAATAACAATAATAAATATCTTAGGAGAATCCGTTATTATTATTTGAATGCAAGAGTTAGGGTTAACGAACTCTATGGTCACTACGAATAGTATAAGGTCTAGTGTAATCGACCACTTGTCTATATTTGAGACGTAAGGCCAACCGTTATAATATGAACTGTATAATGCACTTAGGGTTCTAAGTCTTAATTTCACATATTTGTACTAGATGTGAGACTGGTGCGAGATTTCTGTGATGGATTAATGCAAGGTATTCGATGAGGATGTAGGTGACTGATTCCTCCGTCCCATGGCAGAATCTACCAGTTTCAGTTGTAGTTACTATCATGAATAGATGTTTATTGAGCCTGCAGTGTCCGGTTAGTGTTCTAACTAGCTGGAGATCTCTCCGAACAACACATACAGGGCCATTATATCCATCTGCTTGTGTCTTTAAAAATACTTTACTTTAAATTTTTACTTTAAATCTGATGATTATACACCCAGATACAAAACGGCTGAAATACTCCTGCACATCATACAAGTATTCATCCTAGATAAAAATCGAGTCCACAACCCCTGGCTCAGATGTTAGGGCCACTAATCATTAAACCAAAGAGTCACTCATGTTTACATGAATACCGCTTCGGTAATTTTACTATTGAATTGTATAATAGTAAGAATATAAAATATGGAATAATATACATACAAAAAATATAATAAAAAATGTAACATGTAATACCTTAAAGTTATTTAATATAAAAGCATAAATTAAAATTGGTTTGTTAAAGTAGCAACAGAACCACCACCGTCACACCATTTTCTATACACCTTTTTTAATTTTTAATAAATTCTTTTAGAACACGAATCCTATATGAAGTTGACAACATATGCATTGTTATCCCTAAGGTCTAATATGGACAGCCTTAAATAAGTAAATCGTTTCTCCCCCTCCCTTTAAAGTAGAACACAGCAATAACAAATTGCTAATATGAGCCTGAAATAATGACGGTGATACAATTTATCGTTTTGACAGTAAGGTTAAGTAATTTCAAACGATAATTTCATTTGTGAGGCGTCTCTACTGAGTATTCTGTAAATATTTGTTCTACTCCGCTCATAAGACCAAGTATCCTGAGTATATTGACGTCACGAGAAAATATTAATACCGTTGTTTTAACAAATTTGTTTACATTTTTTTCCTCGAGTCCACACTCCTTAAATTTTTAATGTCATCTACCTAGTTACTTTATTTTTGACAGTACAAGCTTTATTCGTTTTTTTAAAGGATTGATTATTTTTACCTAAACCTAAATTATATAAGTAACTAACTTGAAGGTTAATAATTATAATAGTCATGTGGCAAAATCAACGGTATAAATTACTTATTGGCTTATCAAGAACAATATAATATAAACCACGTTCCCTTTATTTTGATTGTACAATTCACGTTCAATAAACAACAATTTGTTGAATTTGTAAATTTTGTAACATAAAAGCAGTCAGCGTATAAAATACAAAGTATAAAAATTAATTCATGGTTTTATTTCCACTGAAACTCTTTCCGTTCCGTAAATAAAATGAACCGCTACGGATTATCCGTAAATGTTTTAACAATTTTTCATTTTCCAAAGTTAAACGATTTTGTTGATATCATTCAATACTTTTATATGAATGGGGTCGGATTCGAAATCGGCATTTTCTTTCAGTAAGTTGTTAGGAAACATTTTCTCTTATCTTTTATTACCAGGAAAAACGAAACCTCACATTTTCCTTTGAGGAAATTGACAAATCTCAACAGTATTAATAATCTCCATGGGACTTTTTATGAAATATAAATAGAAACTAAATTTACAAAGTCTATCAATTTTACCAGACATTCAATTATAATTAAAGTTCGGTATTAATGCCATATAGAACATCGGTTCAATCTAAACGGACTAAGGCGTGTTTACTACTACTGAAATTATTAGGAACTTAGACCATTTAAAGTAAGATTCCTTTGTACCTAACTTTTCTTTTAAATCTTTGCATAGCATACATAATACTGTATTTTAGAGTGTTCCTTTTAATTTCCAGTTATGACCTCATTTTATTTCCTCCAGAAAGAAAGATGTATCATAATTTTTTATAAAATAACTTAATGTATGGAAAATTTGTAGGCTAATTCTAAGCTAGGATACGTAAAGATAAGTATAAGAACAAGTCATAAATAGTATTAAATCAACCTGATATTTAAAATTTGCTTTCGCATTCCATTCAGTTGCGCTCATTTTAAACAACTAACTAGTAATGGCTCACTCCCTTGCAAGCAATTTGAAAAGCTTTTCGTATCTTTTCATCAATACACAAGGTTGGGGAGTCTTGGAATCTTTTCATCAAGTAAGGTTGGGGTAATGGTTTCGTGGAGCTGTCGATAATTGGCTCCATTAAGCGTCGCCTGCAGGTGTTTTGAGCAGCGTGTCATTTAACTCAATTTATAGCGATATAAAGTTATCTTCTCGTGAATCGTAGCTTATCTTTAGGTATCTTATCAAAGTAGTGATTCTTTTATATGGTTTTTCTCTGGCTATTATTGTCGTTGAAATTGTGGCAAAGTTCTAAGTGTCTAGTCAAACTCTAACATTTAGGTACTTTATCGCTTCACTAAATTTGTTTTATTCGACAAAGTTTTTCTACAGAATAATGCGATTAATACAAGGAATATTTTTTAGTGGCATTTGAACTTAATTCTTAGACTTCTGAATACTGAGGCTAATTTCGATTAGACTTAACTTCGGTTTGAAGTTTCTTAAAAACAAGACGAATACGAAATTCTGAAAAAATCTATAAAGTAGCGTTTAACATCTATTTCCTAAGCTTCCTAATGATCCTAATATGACTTGTATTAGAGATTAACAGTATAAATAAATCTGGGTTTCATCATTTTGATATAGTATGTTTATATCTATGGTCTTTAACGTACATTCGTCTTATTTTTTGTAGAAAGACATCAGACAAATATTTTCGTCTTATTTAGAATTGAAATAGACCGACCTTAAGATAAAATTTGACTAGTTTTACTCACATCTCTCATCTCTCTCTAGAATCTATCGCCTTAACATGTAACTATTGTACGTATGTGTGGGTGTTATTACTAGTATCCTTTTTCCGATGGCTTGGCAGGTTTTAGAACTATAGTTCGACCAAGGAAATACCATCATCGTCTATGAGGCGCAACGACTTAAAATTGAGTTGCCTGGATGTTTATTTCCTACTTATTTGCACATAAAAAACAACTAAATGATTCTTTATTTTCAGGTACGTACATCTAAGGCTCGTGATAAGCAAACACAACAAGGAGTAAGTAAAAACATATTCTAATTTGGTGTTAAATGTCGTCCAAAAGGTTTTATTTTTATATCGTATTGCAATTTTAAGCGCTTATTATTTGTTATGCTTTTTTGTGTGCTTAAAAAGCCTATGTTATTAGACTAAAGTATGTAATTTTAGCTTGTGGTTACAAATTTACTACATACTTGTACATATATTATCGAATTATGATTATATTACATACCATACCATATACTTTATTATAAAACAAGTATTTTATAATCGTTTTTTTTTAATATATAAAAATTAAACTACAAAATAGTAGGCAGACGGTCGGTAGTAACGTATTTATGCTATATGATAGAGGTGAAAACAGACCTTTGACAAGGGCTCTGCATGAATTCAATTGCCACCATCTGAGGAAGAAGAGATTTTGAGAATTCATAATAAACGGTATTTGGCTTAAATCAAAGTATCATTTTGTTATATCATGCCATAAATATCGAAACAAGTTTCATTAAAAATATCAAATGATATTAAATTCCACGCAATAAAGTTTTAAGTCACGTATTTCGGGAAACTTTTCTAGTTAATTTATTTTAGCATGTTTTCCGACATGATATTCGAATTCGAGAAAGTAATTACAACATAATTCTAGACATGAATAATTACCGCAGCGTAATCCAATTTGTACAAAATGGTACAAAAACAAAACCCATTGTTTTAAGTTTCGAATCTTCGATCAATGAAACCACCATCATTATACGCACTATCAGTCAACCGCGACGGTAACCAAATCTTCTGTCATGGCTACAGGTACTAATAATAATCAAAAAATGCATAATATATTAATGATTTATAACATACGTAGACAGGAAGTTTGTTTTATAAATAGTTTTACCAACTTTTTATTATTTGTGAGATTTTTTGTCATGTATGTAGTAAACAAGCAATCTGATCATAAGTTTTCTCAACTGCCCTGGACGTTTGTAATGAACTTCATATAGAACTGGAGTCACACCTGAATTCGATCACAAATACGTTGCTATAACTGAGAACTAAAACTGTCGCTTCATATTTAAGTGAGTCAGCAATCCAGCCTTTTTTCATCTGTCAGACTTTTACTGACTAAAAACACAGCCTGCTCAGCCCTTTATGTTTCGGCTGGCGCGGGATCCCAATTGGACAAATACCGCGACCCCTGCCATTCCCACCTTTTGCGCTTTGAATGTGTGTGTCGATGGTACCTCCCCGATGATGCCACACTGATTCTATCACCTTGCATTTTATACGTAATATCGGTGTACATTTTTTTTTATTCGAATATATTTAATTTAAATTTTAATATTTTCCCATCGTTTTTGTCCCGATCAACCTTAACCGAAGGGCGGTCAAAGTCAATAAACCGATTGTCTTACATTGCAACTTTTATATTGTTTTAGTGAATGTAAATAACTTATAATGAAATAAAGTTGAGTATTTGAATTTGAAATTGAAATCTTATTTATTTTTCTTATTTTCTCCTTTGTTTAAATAATATGACGTTTATATAAAGAAAAAATTCCTTCATACAAATTAGTTGTAAAATAAAGACGATATTTATAATAAAATCGTTGTTAATTGAGAGTGAACATAAGTGGTGTAGCCCGTAAAATTCCTAAGTGTTTTTGTTCGACAATTGGCTTGTCCTGAGGCCGGCCATGATTGATCTCCACACGTTCATCCAGACATAATGCGGGTGAATCTATGATCCTTCTGCTTAGGTATTGGCTTCTACACAATAAACCGTTTAACGGTTTTCCTGTAGCTACAACAATGCTGTGTAATTCGGGGCGCGACGCGCTTGCGGCTCCTACACACCCGTGTTGTACGAGCAAATTTATATGGATTAAGGGCGAACAAAAGTGCTGTTTTTACGTCGGCGCTACAAGACTGTGGGTGAACATTACGTCTGTGTATTCGTAGATGATACACAGATGCTAAAAATACAATATTTCAGTAATTTGTCGGCGTATCTTCAGTCTAATTAAATAAGCTCCAGTTTAGGGCCGCCGCACGCAATACTGGCCCGATCGTATATATCCGCGCCGCAGTCAAAGTGTTGAATCATTATCCGCATGTGGTAAGACAGCAGCCTACTGCCAACTCTGGAGCAATTGTTCAAATGGGACCTAAAACTTTTATATTTAATAACGCAAAGTAAAATAAGGCGGTAAAGTCAAAGTTTGGACTTTTAACTGGTGTTTACATCATTTTAATACGTGCTGGAAGCGATAAGGAGTTTGTTTGAGTTTGGAGGTCCGGATGAGAATAAATCAGGAACAAGTAAAGATATTATTTATGTCTACGTTGCTACTGGCGTAATTCCTTGGATAAATGTCGTATTTATTTATTTTTACTGATATGTGCATGTAATTTACACGTTAATTACAATAATGAAAACTTTGAAACTTATAGTAAAATGTTGACTTAAACAATATATAGGGAGTCCGGTCCATGCGACATGGTGCCAATAACGCTAGCCGCATTCCCGCGTTGAATAGCAATCACAATTCTCTGCAATTCTCTATTGTATTGACTCTTACACATCCGTTTCCTGATCATTCCCTTTATAAAAAAGAGCTTATATTTCGATGAAAACCCCATATTTTTGGTATGAGAATTGCTATAATGCGGATTATGAGAGCAACGGAGGAACCTACCTAAGATTATTTCTACCATCTATTAAGAAAACGATGATTTAGACCAAAACAATTATTTGAACTCTAAATGCAAAATTCTGAAATACGATTTTAAAGTAATATTATCGCGGAATTTATACGTTTTACTCTATACCGGGTACTCACGATTAAACCTTTTTAATTGCCGATATTTCGAACCAGTTGCATGGTTCGTTGTCATGCCGAAACTGCGTTGGCGGGGGGAACTATTCACAGGTGCTAGGGATAGATTTTTTTTATTATAAAAGAGTAAGAAACGGGCATACAGGCCACCTGATGTTAAGTGGTCACTGCAGCCCATGGTTGTACGTCCAATCTCAAATAGGACAGAAGTCCTTTTTAAGGATGGACGCAGATGCGTTCCTACTCTTGAGGACTATGATGGTCGCCTCCAAAACTGTGTATGCGGCAACCACACCTCCCCAACCGAAACACAATACATGAAGAACATGTTGCTTTACGGCGGGTTATGAAGGTGGCGGT
>DWON01010221.1:0-10912 GCA_018251015.1 Phocides pigmalion okeechobee
TCCGAAATGAAACATTCGGAGCACGGCCGCTCCCCAGGCACATCAACTCGCCTGGAGGGAGATCTCCCTTTGCCAAAAGACTAACTGTATCTATATGTACTGAACTTTGCACTATTTGTGATTGATATAAACTAATATTAGGTTTTTACGGCTCATGCACATCTACACCCAAAATCAAACCAAATTAAGGTCCATGTGAGATCATACGTAGATGCGTTGCTTCTCAAAAGGCTACACTTACAAACGTGTCTGGTCGTTAAAATGTTGCCTTTCCATGCTAAACAAGTGTTTCATGGTGACTTACGAGGGCGGCGGTGGTACCTCCCGGTCATGCTATCAATATATTACATTCAAATGTATTAATAAATTCTAAGAATACTCTATCGTACGTGAAATCTACCATCATCTTATTTTGGAAATGATATTTAACTGAATAAGATTTAATTTAGAATAATAATAATATTTAATAATAATATTTTATTTAGATTTTTTTTTTTTATTTAATTTAGAATATATCATAAAAATATTATACCTTTAAAAGGTAGATGAAACAATAATAAGTCTTCATAAAAGTAAGTGTATTAAGGAAACCGTCATCGATAACATAAACCACCCTGGGACCGCCATAAATACGATAAATCTTGCACCCATAGGAAAGGGGTGTACACACGTTTTCTTCGATTAGATGTCAGGAATTTGACCCTTAAGGCTGTGTTCATATGAAGCGTTGTAACAGCGTTTCAACCGCTCGTTTTTTCGATTAGACGACAGGAATTTGACCCTTAAGGACGTGTACGCAGGGAGCGTTGTCGCAGCGTTTCAAACGCTCGTCTTTTCGATAAGATGTCACAAATTTGACCTGTAAGGGCGTAACAGTCGTTACAGCATTTCAGACGCTTATTCTCGTCGATTATATGTTATAAGTTTGATTCTTAAGGCTGTGATTACATGTAACGTTGACATTTCAGATGCTTTGCTTGGCATGAATCTCTTTAAAAGGGACTCGCCTGTATCTTTTCAAAAATGCAATCGATGTACACAAATACACGCTATGTCAATGCATTTATGGAGTGTCGAATAATATTGCATCGTTGTAACTTAAACTCTAACTTTGCAAATGTTTTTTTTATGCAATGAAAGACATTTGAAAGGAACACCTTATCAGCAGAAACGAATTCTTTTTTTTTTGTGAAAGAGTAAGAAACAGGCACGCAGGCCACCTGTTGTTAAGTGGTCACTGCAGCTCATGGACAACCACGTTCAATCTCAAATATAACAGAAGTTCGATTTAAGGATGGACGCGAATGCCTTCCTACTCTTGAGGACTAAGATGGTCGCCTCCAATAATGTGTGTCCGGCAACCACACCTCCCCAACCGAAACACAATACATGAAGTATATGTTGGTTTACGGCGGGTTATGAGGGTGGCGGTGGTGACACCCCGGGCGAGCTGTAACGGCTCTACCACCTTTTATTTTTTTCCAAACATGTTATACTTGAATTGGATCACATATGCCTTATCACTTCTGAGAACGTCGATCACTTAAAGAAAAATTGTCATTATGTATGTATATATGAACTTAAGTAACTATACGTGTTGAAATATTGAAAAAGGTTCGACTGAAATGCAATAAATAACGTAAATAAATAATTTAAAATACACGAATGCTTAAAATGGGTAAAAATGAAATAATATGTAAATGTAATGTTATCATTTTATCTGTAAATTAAATGCTTATGAACATAATTTGTTCGTAAAATAGCTAAACGAAATGGCAGTTAATAATCCCGTGAATAAATACCCTTAAGTGCTAGTTACAAGAATTAGGAGGAAAGTAGGAGCTTGCACCCGGAAAAACTTAAGTCCTTTTTTCGTAGCAATATGTGTCTTAGTAAATTGGAATAAAGGTTACGTTGAGAGCAATGCAAAGTTTGTTGAAGCAGGGTGGCAATAAATTACGTCTCGGAATCTAGAAGTATTCGTATCGGTCGCGACTGATAAAAGTCCTCTTTTACTCGACTGGCTTGTGATCTCTCACTGGAGATGTGTTGGAACTTGTCGGTAAAATTATAAATATACTTATCCTAGTTTTATGTTACTAGCTGAGCCCACGACTTCGTCCGCGTTTGAATTTAACAAAAAAGTTATTTAAAACAAAGGTAGTCAAACTTACTTTTTAATTCACTTGTTATCTGTCAGTGAAAGTCCCGTCAAAATCGGTCTCGCCGTTCCAGAGACTAGTACTCTGCTACAGTATCCAAGCATAACTTCGGTTTGGTTGTGTCGCTTATAAGTGTATTCGGCAACCATACTTTTTGTACAGAAATGTATTTTTTACTAATTATACTGGCGGTAGAGATATTCTCCATGAAAACTTCTGAAGTTGAAAATCAAAATATATTTATTCAAAGTGGATAGTTTACAGTAATCTTTTTGAACGTCAATAAAAATCCGACTCGTAAGGTGTTCGTTTTGGAGAAGAGACAGCGAAAAAACTCTAAAACACATCTATTTTTATTTATTCACATTTATAACAAATGAAATGTAAAATCTTCAGTAAAAATACTTTTTTTTTAATGTATGTATACATATTTCAAAACAAAATAGTTAAATTATTTAAAAGAACGGAATAAAGCTATTATCGGATTTGGTAAAGTTCGATAACTCGCTTATTTTTGAAAATAAATATCGATATCGATAACCGATGCTATCATCCCTATTGAGTATTTGGTGTTCGGTGCACGTTCCGATCAGCTGCGGGTCTTTTGTCTGTTTTCTTTTTAATTACCGCCAATAAATACCCTCTTCCGTATTTAAGATGGCCACTTCGCCTGGATCGATATCGAACGGGCTCAAATTGTAGTTACGACACTGTTTTAGTGTGGGAAGCGTAGTAAACGACTATGAGGCTCACCTTTTTTATATGAGAAACGTAGCAAACGAACATGCAATCCACCTGATGTTAAGTAGTCGCAGCCCATACACATCCACGTATGACGACAAAAGACGACAGAAATCCTATCTGAGCTCGAACGTAGATGCGTTGCTACTCCTTAGGTAAGATGGTCGCCTCGCTTCAAAGTAGCCGGCAACCACACCTCTGCAATCGAAACACAAGTAATGCTATACGGCGGATTATGAGAGCGGCGGTGGTACCTCCCCGGCGTACCTGCTGTTTAGTAGTCACTGCAGCCCATAGATATCTGTATGAAACCTCAAACGGACCTGGAGTTCACCTGTGGAAATATCCAAATGTGCAACAGCAGGTTTTTGGTTATTTTTTATAAAATGTAAGTTACAAACGAACTTGCAATCCACCTGAGAAATCACTGTCGCCTGTAAAAAGTTATAATTAACTCCATGAAGATCAAGAGTCTCACTTAAAACCTATTACAGATGCGTTGCTACTCCTAGATACTAAGGTCGTCTCATTTCTAAATGAGGATAACTACACTTTTCCATAAAAATTCAAGTAAGGTTCACGTTACAAATATGAGTGACGATGGTACCTACTCTGTTGTATCGTATAGGTTCTATCTTGCAACGTTTTAAAGAGCCCATTTAATGTCATGTCATTTAAAGTCACTGGCTGGATATTCCATGAATAAGTAAAAAGGGACGCATCCGGAATATTGTAGGTAATTCAGGACGATTCCTGTTTCGTGTAGTAGTAAGGTGGGATAAGTTAAAGTGCAATCATAGCTGAGTTCGGGAGCCCTGGCAGTTATCGGGAATATACGGAGAGATTTCGAGATACGAGCAAGTCTATCATTGAAATGTCTCTTGTGTACAGGGTCAGATTCTGAGGGCTCAGAAGACTTTAAGGGTGTACTCGTGTTATCAAACTTCTGATGTTTTTTTATTTTGGCTGTATTAATAATTGCATTTATCTTGTGTAAGTCTATGGTGTTTTTTCACTTCAGATCTAAATGTCAATTACTAGTGTATTAATCTAGGCTCCAATTTTTTTTTAGTTATAAATAACCAAGATTTATAGTTAAAGAACCAAGAGTGCAGTGAAAAATATTAAAATCAATCAAACAATAGATACGATTGCTCCGGCATGAAAAAGTATTTTTAAATTCAGTGGAGAGGTATGTCATTTTCAAGTTTTCCATTTCTCGTCACATTATATAAAATATTTTATCATTATAATTATCTACTACAAATAGTTATTAATATTTTATTGTTTTTGCATGATAATAATAAATAATGGGGAAGATTACGTTTCATTTTGTTTTTTTTTTCATACAGTCTTTGATGTATTCATAAATAAAATTAAAAGTGATCGAATTATGACACCAATTGTGATAGAAAGAGTCAGTGTCAGTATAAACGAAAATAAAAAAGTATAAATAATATAAATTCAAAGAAGAATAAAAATATTCGTAAAATTTTGAATTTCGAATGCGGCTCTGCGATCGGCCATCAATAGTAACGGTTCCCCGCGAGAGCCGTAGAGTTGCTACGAAAATCATTCTGCCGCTAAAATATCAATAAAACACAAACGCGCGCTCTTCGGGGACTCGTTCCGTCGCTCAGGAATTACAAATGTGCTCCTAACTCCAGTTGCCCTTTGATGGGACACTTTATTTTTTGTAATGGCCACACCGACCGCAACTTAGTGCTTTATGAGATTTACATTTAGTCGTGCCGTTTTATTGCCCGTGTAACGGCTGTACGAGGGAAAAGATCATGGGAAAAATGAGGTTTTCTTTTTATGAAATCGAATATTTGTAAAGATATGTGTTCAGTACATTTGAATATTTTTTTATACTTTGGTGCACATGGTGCAATGGCACCTTTTCTTATCTGTAATATTATGTAAAAGTAGAACATTGTCAGTTTGTTTTTTCTAAAATGTGAAAATCACTGGTTTAATCTAGCTAAAATTTTGTACACGGAGGGCCTATACCTTTTAATAACGTAACGACATGTAAGTAATATATTTAAAATTACATATTTATATATGTATAACCTAAGCTTATGTTTCGTGGACTGGCCTAGCATTTGGATGAAATAGAAAAATGGTTGGTTGAACTATAGTTCCAATGGGGAGGTACGTACGTGAAAAAATCAAGTTTTTAATACAACAATGTTTGGCTTGAAAAAGGTCTATAAATCATATTTTAATGAGATATAAATAGTAAAAAATAATTTAGGAGAAGTCTTAACTATTATGTTGTATACTAAAAATAATATATATTTGTAAATACTTATTACTTAAACTTATTCTTGAATTTGTCAGGATTAGTCTAAGTTAATTTAGGAATAAATAACAAGTCATGTATTAATTTAAAATATTCGAGTTTAAGATTTCAATAAGTTAATAATCGTGCAATAAAAATGGATTTGAACACAACAAGCGTATCTTGGCGACCTGCCCACACGAAAGCGAACCTTTTCTGTTTCCGCCGCAGGGCGCCAAATGTCCTTCCAAGTAATTACATGCCCTTTGGCTCACCTCGATCATAAATAAACGCGATATTTATTTCGGGTCGGTGACAAAATTATCCTCTTGTCGATGGTTCATTTGGATCGTGTTCTTTTTTCGAATCTCGCGCGTGTTTTATCTGTGCGACACTGTTTTGTTTTGTTTTTTATATGAACTAGGTATTTGAATACATGCACCGTATGTTTCATAGTTTAAAATTTGATTATAGTTACACTTTTTATACATTATAAGGCATTTCAACTTTTTAAATGTAAGTATAACATGAATGCCTTAAAACAATTACGTAACTTATATCAGTGTTAACAAATAATTGGTTTCTTTTGTTTGTCTGTCTAGAGGAGTAATTTGATTAATTTAATTCATGTTTCTTCATCATCATCGGGGGACGTCCCAGCCTCTATGGACAAGGGAATACCCTCTTTGCCCGGGCTTGAACTGTTTCTGCCCGACGCCGGCGAGTGTTACGGCCCGCGGGTCCATGCGACGCGTTAGCGTGCGGTCCGGCTGGGTTCGCTTCACATCGCGGGTCAAGTGACCGTACTGTTGCGGAGCAGCGTTAAGGAGGAGCTCCGGAAGGTTAGCGGATCGATAATGATGATTGACCTTCACCTTTCCTCCCCGTATAAGCGGAGGCGGTGACCGGTCTGACGCTGCGGCCTTCACTCTTCTTCTCTTTGGAGGCAGCGACTGGTTCGAGGCACCTGAACCCTTTCCAACGAAAGGGCCAGGTGCCAAATCTCGGTAAGCGTTCTCCTTTTAGTCGCCTCTTACGACAGGCAGGAGATACCGTAGCGCTTTTCTGGTCCTGCGCTACAGGGACTTTAAGTAGGGTAATGTTATTTGATTATGAGTCACATATGACTTTACCTTAACGTAAACCTTACACATTAGTTCGTTTCGTTCCATACAAACAAAACAAAAGCTATTATTCAAGAAAGTTGTGCTATAAACTAACTTATGAGTGTCCATCTTTGGTCGAAGGTACTGCAGGGCACCTTAATGTTAAATTAGGTGATCCATCTAAGGGCAAAGGGCGTTAAGGGCCCAATAAATTAGTTGGGGACAGCGGGGATAATAAACACGGCCAGGAAATGGCAGCGCCAAATAACTTGTTAGGAGTTCCCGCACCTCCCCTTTGACTAATTACGGCGCTTTGTTTCTGTTCGGAACGAAAAAACTTGTCAAGACAGAACCTTGTTTATGAAAGTTACAACAATTAAACCTATATACCTAAGAATTTTCCATATTTTTCAAAGATGTGTGAAGTTATTAAACCGTTTTTGTTCGAGTATGACCTAACCTTCATTTTGATAAGATCTGTTCTCAGCAGTTGGAAAGTAATAGATTCATAAGGATTAAAAAAAAACAGAATATATCATCCATTTGTGACAATATTGTGACATTTTAAGATATTCAGTTTTCAATATTTTTAACTTTTAGTTTGTAGAGAAGTTACAATACTTTACATGAATTGTTGCAATGTTAGTTCACATTAAACATAGTCAAACAGTATCACGTGCTATTTTAAGAAGTTACAATAGATTTCTGCAAAATCTAGGTTTTAAGATAAAACTAATAAGACACTGTTGTAGCAAATGGTCGATATATTTTCTGGTATTTAATTTCCTTGAGACTTATTTTCAAGGGTGTAAATGAACTTCCAAAGACCGAAGCTTCGTAACCTGCAATCCACCTTCCTATGCGTTGACATAACTATTGAACATACGAAAATTAGAAGGGTAAGACTTGTATGATGATTATGTTAGTCATATGACAAATATAAATATTATAATTGTTATCAGAGTATTGAACACAATTATAGATTATTACAAAAGTCACAACATCACATTATATATAACCGAAGTGGCATTTAGAATCGGAATCTCCGAACAGCGTCGCTATCCGCCTTGAGTGGGCATCCTTGTTCACACAAATTAGAATTTAATTTACTGAATTCGTTCCAAAGCACACAGAGTTGAGAAACTCGCGTAACCAACAATGTAGTGCGGGGCAGTATTTGTCACCGGCGGAGATAAGAGACTTGTCGTGTTATCTCCGCTGAGTGGCCATCCTTGTAGGACACTGCGAGTGCTTTACGCGGCGCCCGCGCATCGATTTATGCGCCTGCGTCCGCGTAGATTAGCCTGATAGATGCACGCGATCACCGCCTCTTTAGATCTCTCTTATTGTACCGGGTTTTGTTACCTCGCCTCTCGTCGGCTGGTTTAGATATCATTTTAGGATTAGTAATCTTAAATGGTTAGGTAAGCAGCTTCGAAGAGTCTGTATGTTCAAAAATTTGCTGGGAATAGTATCTTTGAAATTTTTGTTGAAGTTTTTGAGTACCATTGAATCACATCAGTAGTTTTTTATTTAAATATATACCGTATGAGTTTTGACAATGTTAATATCTTATTAGTATTCTACATTTTCAAGATAGATGCAATTGGATGGATGGTAATTTTTACCTGCAAAAAAAAAACGAAAAGTCCTTTAAGACCTGAATTATTAAATTCCTTATATATTGAAATATTTTAACCCTAACATTTAAATTTATGGAACATTCCGGTCATTTGAAAAACATCTAACGGGAAGGTTAGGCTTCCTTGTCATATTTAGATCTCATCATTTACAATGGCAACGTAATAAATAGGAAATATTATGTGTTTGAACTATAGTACATGCGGGGAGGTACCACTGCCCTTATAATCGTCAAATCATCGCCACCGCATTTACACCAGTCAAAAGTTCAGTTAGTCAGATGTTGAGACAACGGGCTGCAATGATTGTTTGACAACAGATGGTTTTCACTTCCTTTGCCTTTCTAACATAAAAAAGCTTGAAATATTGTACTTGAACCGTACCAATCTGAACACATCATAAATAGGGCTCACTTGTTGGTCTTTACTCATGTCTCCGCGACACACGAGCCTCGCCATATTCTGCGAACAATACTTTATGTAGAAGATACACGCGCGATATGAACCTCGGAGATAGCCGCTATCGTCGTGAATTATAAGCAGATAATACGCTCGTTTGCAGTAAACGCTGTACCCTTACTATTAAATAAAAGTGAAACGTTGACCGTTTGTTTACTTGTGTGCGTTTAACCCTAAAATTGCTGATTTAATCTAGCTCAAAATACACAGATTGTATGTATTTCTGGTTTTAATATGGTGTGGTATAGTTATATGTGGTATATATAATTATTGGAAGTGAGTAATGACCAAAAATAATTACAGTAAGGATTACGTCTTCATAAGCAATATTATCGATCTACGTATTGCTATACAGAATGCAGTTCACAGAAGGCATATAGGTTGTATTATGTTGGCCGCTTAATTTAGAAGGCATTAAACCTTAAATTATTACAATTTTAAACCAGAAATTTCATGTTTATATATACATACAAAATATATATTATGAATTAAGAGATGTAATTCAAGAAAAATAAATGAAAATAAAAGATTTACTATTTTTCCCTGAACTATTTAATAATTTCCCCCGTCTATACGCCCATTATAGTGAATTAGAAATTAAACAAATATTTTTGTATACAAGTGATGTAAAATATAATCACTTCGCATTTTATTACGATAAAGACCTGAGATTAAATTACTTAAGATACCATAAGACTTAAGATTAACCTAAACTAGACTCTACTTATGTACGTTTATGCCGCCTACCACCTAAAAGAAGATTTTTTAAAACCAATTCTCACGGCGACACAAACTCGCGACATAAATCGGGCGGCGCGCGACACACGAGCCGAGGCATATTTTGCGGAACAATGCTTTACGCGACAGATAAAAACCCCCGCGACACGAGCTTCGAAGATATCCGTCGGCATCGTAAATCGTAATTCGATAACGCCCCCGGCTCGTGTCCTCGCGAAATACTGGAAATTTGAAGCTTTTCAATAATTTTGAGCAGTACGTATTACGATTTGTTAGCTCATTGGTTAGGTCTCGTACGGAGAGTCTGGAAGTAGGAATTTTAAATTTTAAGTTTATTGACAATATTTTTTCTTGCTTTGACAGCGAAGAAAATATTCTGAGAAAACAATTCAGAATATATTTTCAAAACATAACATTCAAAATTCGAAAGTGCGTTCAAATTCTCACATTATTACTTTGAAAAATAAAAGGTCCTTAGAAGTTAGAGTTTTGAACCACTTACCTGTCCCTTCTATAAGAAGCCAGATTTTTATATCTAGGCTATCATTCCTTCTATATTAGAATTACTAAAAACTATATGAACAGTAAGTTAATTAGTATGAAGTTAGTGCGGACTGTAATTAATATATCGCTTTGCAAAGCTCTGTAAGAAGCTTTAAATAATGAGACCACAAACGGAATACGTCCGAGAGACAAGGAGGTAATTATTTATCAAACTTAGGGTTACCACTCGTTACTAAAGGTCTTTAAATTTATATTTACAAAATATATTAAAAATGTACTTAAGTACATATCCTTTTAAATGTGTTATACCTCTTTATATATATTCGAAGCAATTTGGTATAATAATATATTTAATAATTGTAATAATATTACATCATTGAACCTTCAAAAGGACATTTTTATAATTCCTTTTAGAAATGATTAAAAAACCTTTATAATGAAAGTCAAATTATCGTTGTAATGTGACATTTAACAATAATACACAACATTTATTTTAAAATTTTCATTTTTCGTACCTAGATATATATAGATAGTACATATAGATTTCATTGTGCGCTAATTGTAACACAAACCTCTGTGGTTTTTTCCGATGTTATTGTAGTAAAATTTTGCAATGTTTGTTAAATCATAAATAAATAAATAAAAATAAATGACTTGAAAAAAATGGCGGCTGAACACGAATCCAAAATTTTAATTACACCAATACTGGCTGAACGCAATGCCAAAATAATCATAACCCATTACTATTTTGATTTATTTATTTATTTATTTATTTATTTATTTATTTTTCTGCACAACCCTGTAAAGTATTTAAGCGTCCACCACCGTCACAAATAATTTACGAACCGTTACAAGAGTGACCGTTCGTAAATTATTTGTTTAAATTTAGAACGGGATCCGCTAAATGTTTCGGATCGTCAATAAGTAATACAGCACCAAATTCACTTGAGCTTCTTTATGTCTGTTTTTAAGAAAATTGCATGTATTTTATGCTGGTTTGTAAACGTAGCGGGTCAAGACATGCTGGTGGTTTGTAATGTTGGATTGCAGTACTGGACGGTCAGTTCGTTGACAAATGTTTAGGAGTTTGTCACTACGGTTTGGGGGAGGTTCCATACCTGCCGGGGGTTCCCCGAATCGAGTATAATGAAGCCCGTAGATTGATGGCCGTGTAATGTAACGTAATGTAACGAAGGAGTTGTACAGCTGTCGAATAAATTGAGTATTTGAAGCGTGCTTCGGGTTGATTAATGATTCCCGGGATTCGATGTCAAT
>DWON01010222.1:0-10912 GCA_018251015.1 Phocides pigmalion okeechobee
GAACATGTTGCTTTACGGCGGGCTATGAGGGTGGCGGTGGTGCCGCCCCGGGCGAGCTCTAACGGCTCTACCACCTTTTTAATTCATCATTATGTCATTACTCGGAATGAAATTATCATTTAGTCATTACCAGAAATAAACTTATCATTAGTAATTATTAGGAATTAATTTATCATTTTGCGATAAAAATAATAAATTTCGTGTTAATTACAATTTAAGATAACATTTATTAATTATTAGAAATTTTATTATTCTTTTATCATTTCTAGATTTTAAATTATAATTTTGACTAACAATTAAATTAAAATTTCGAGCTCCAGTTTAGTCCGCCTCCCGCATCGCTGACTCAATGTAATATATGAGTAAAATATTGTATATATGATTTTCTTTTTAATTTGAATATTGTGTGTTTGAGTTCAACCACTGATTTCCAGTTTCGGCCATATGTGCTCTGCGGAGAGGAGAGCGAAGGTGTCTCGGGAGGACCTCGCGCGAGCCACGCTGGTCACCATTACCAACAACATCGGCTCCATTGCACGTCTCTGTGCTTCGAACGAAGGAATCGAACGGGTGAGTTACTTTGTAATTTGTCTTAAAAAATCTTTGTCTTAAAGGTAGTACTATAGGGAGTACTATAGTTCGGCCGGGGAGGTACCACCGCCGCCCTCATAGTCCGCCGTATAGCATTACTTGTTCGGTTGGAGAGGTGCGGCACTTTGAAGCGAGGCGACCATCGTAGTCCTCATTAGCAACGTAACATTCGAGCTCGGATAGGATTTCGCTCGTGTTTGTGGTTGCACGTGGATGTCTATGGGCTGCGACTACTTAATATTAGGTGGTTTGCACGCCCGTTTGCAACTCTTCTCACATAAAAAAAAGAATCAGCGACCCGGCTCAGCTCGGGCAATAGAGTTTATATTAACTTACATTATGTTACTTTCATACATGCGTCCAGTCATTACCCAGTTGCAAACACTAATAATTAGAAACATCTATTTCCACCGACTGAATTACTATATTAAATTTAATTTCTCGCCCAATTTACAAAAAAAACATTAACCAAACCAAAAAAAAACACAGGTGTGTACAAGCCACAAGCGCGTTGTATCAAGTCATACATAGGAGTGTTGTGCACTGCAGGGAAAGTGTTAAGTGTATATAAAAATGTATCTTATGATTAAATAGAATATTTCAATCTGAACTACCTTTCCGATCCAACCGTATATTTTCTATCATCATGCAAATCTTACTACCATATGAAAGGTGGTAGAGCCTTTATAGTCCGCCGGGGGGCGGTACCACCGCCCCCCTTGCAACCTGCCGTAAAGCAACATGTTCTTCATGTATTGTTGTTTCGGTTGGGGAGGTGTGGTCCGGATACACATTATTGGAGGCGACCATCTTAGTCCTCAAGAGCAGGAACGCTTCCGCGTCCATCCTTAAACAGAACTTCTGTTCTATCTGAGGTTGGATGTGGTTGTCCATGGGCTGCAGTGACCACTTTACATCAGCTGGCCTGCTGCCCGTTCCTTATTCTTTCAATATAAAAAAGATAACTGCAGAACACTTTTGATTAAAAAATATTATGTCCTCATTTGAAAGGATCCGTAGTGTAATAAACCGCATCTACAGCAGTTTTATTACCTCTTTTGGGAAACCGCTCCTTATCTCACCCAACGACTGAAAATGTCCTTCTGTTGCCATGATCTCTGGTTGAAGAGGGATACAGACCTCGAGGTGTCAACCTGCTTTAAGGACTCGGTAGGAACAGGGTGTGGTTTTAGTCAGTACAAGTTTGACATACTCTCTCATCCCGGTCCTGGGCAGAGGGGATTCAGAATTCCACATACAAAACAAAAACAAAGGTGTCAAGCTCATAGATAGTCCAGGAAAAGAGGGTCAGGGTTCCTATGAGGGATGTTTAAGGGATCTACTGTATCTCACAAAGAAAAGGCTGCATATTACATTTCTCTCAAGCATTTTACGAGTAATCTCCCGTGAAGAAAACATTGACAAAATTGGCACTTGGCTCGAAGGCTGTATGGATTAATTGTAGAAACGTTTTCTGGGAAAACAAAATTTCGTTTCGATATGCTAGATGATAAGTTGGACCTATCTTTAAAATCGCCTTCATAATTCGCCGTAAATCATTACTTGTGTTTCGGTTGGAGAGGTGCGATTGCCGGCTACACTTTGAACGAGGCGACCATCTTAGTCCTCAGGAGTAGCAAGCATCTACGATTACGATCGTGTTTATGGTTGTACGTGGATATGGGCTGCGACTGCTTAACTTCAGGTGATTTGCTTACTCGTTTGCTGCACTTCTCACATAAAAACTTATTTTTATAATATACAGAGACCCCCAAAATTGCGGCTACGATCTCTGGGGGTTGATACAGACCACTTTGGGAACCACTGGCCTAGACTTTTCTCAAAACCGCTATATTGTAAGGATTTAACTTTACAACCCTGCGTGGATCGCTTAAAATTTGATGAACAAACAGCCACTTGAGCCGACCATAAAATACCCGTAACATGCTAGAAGCCACTTTAGTAGCCACAGACCGCTCTTGTATCCGCTACATTTATTACATACTAGCTCTGCCCGCGACTTCGATCACGTGTTGCATAAATAGCATAATTTCTTTGTTTGTTAACAAAGAAATTATGAACAAACAAATTAAACAATTTAAATGAAAAAGTACTAAATGTTAAATGACGCCCATCACGTGCACGTGCAAAAGTGCATTCAAATCAGATAAGCCATTTCTGATATTAACGTGCACAAACACAGATATACAGACTAAATGAGAAAACATTGTTTTGGGTTCTGTGGCGTATATAAAGGCAACCGATTATGATATTTTAAACATAAATGAAACTGATAAATGGTGTACTGTACTGGTGTACTGTATAATTATATTGTAACAAACTTAGATATATAGCACTGTATGTTTTCCGAATAAAATAAAATAAAATAAAATAAAATAAAATAAAAATATTTGTTATACACAGACATCGATCAGTTACAGTTTTATTATATTTATAGATATAGATAGAAGTTAACATATAGATAATTGTATAAAAAGTAGCCTAAGTTACTCCTTATTACAACAGCGATCCGCCAGTGAAAGATCCGTCAAAATCGATCCAGCCGTTCCAAAGATTAGCCGGAACAAATACATACACAAAAATGTTAAAAAATGTTATTTTGGTATACGTATCATGTTGTATATTTTGTAAAATTATTTTAATATTACAAACAGACACTCTAATTTTATTTATTTGTATAGACTAGCTGCTACCTGCGACTTTCTTTATTGTTTCTTTTTTTAATTTGCTAATAACTAAATGTTCTCATGTACTCATCAGTGAGTGACAAATTGACATAACCTTTTATTTATAGACCGATTGAACTTACTTCTTGTTTGCTGTCAAGAAAATCTGAAAATGTCCAAAAATTTAAATCTACACGATCGAAGTGCTGGTCAGTGGCTAGTACGAAATAAAATAAATTTAAATAGCATTTATTACAGAACTTTTTTGAAAATATAAAAAAAAACTTAATATAACATATTAAAAACATTAAAAAGTTACTATTTTGTTACCTACGTTTTTCAAAACTTCTATCACACATCTAGGATATATTTTAAAGATCTCGTTATTCCCTGCATTTTGTTAACAGATTGAAAGCAAATACCATAATTTTATAATCGCCCTAAGAGCCTATCAATGATTCACGGTTCGAGGGCATAGCTCACAGCCCCTATAACGATCTATAGATCTATAGATCCTGCGCTCGATCGTTCAAAGAAATCATCGGAAAAAAGTCAAACGAGACTGTACCATAATGCATGCCATTATATTCGTCTCGCTCACTCGTATAGTCGGTGCGAGGTGTGAGCGAGACGGCGCAGTTTTTATTGAAGTATGCATGTTTAGGAGCACCAGTCTTGTACGACACGCGGCGAGGAGCGGACGTGTTAAAGAATTGTAAACTCGTAATTTTTATTATATTTTCATTGACTCTGCGCGGATTTTTAAGTGTAATTTTCGAAATAGTCCTGTATGGTTGATAAGTGTGAGCCAGAACGTCGGTTCAGCATTTTTTGATGGAATTCTGTGTATTGTGCTGTAATATTGAAGTGGTGTGAACTCGGATTTGGCGAGGACGTTTCAGAAAAACGGTGGGTTTTTCATTAATTTTGTTTTATTTTTCTCGACACAAAATTTTGTCCTCATGTAAATTTGATAAGAAGACATTAATTATTCGAGCTTAAGGTTAATTATGGTAATTTATTAACAAATAATCTGTATCGTAACGATTTAAAATTCAATAAAATTTTAAACTTTATGAACATAATATTAGTTTTGAACATAATATTATTAAATAAATAACCAAGCACTTTATACTCTTCAAAATATTTTCCAACAAATATAGTAATTTATGCGTCGGAAATATTTTATGACTTGTCTTGAGTTATCTTACACATACCAAATGCTATAAACTTGATACTTATGAGGGAAATATTAAGAAAATGCCTTTTCAAACCATCGCTTGTTGTGATAACAATAATTACGATAATTAATTTTATGAATCGTTTCCCGGTCATAAAATAGTCATATTCTTTCTACTTTACTATTGTCCTATTAACTGTTAATTAAGTGTATTTATTGGTTAATCTTGATTATTTAAAAAACAATTAGATTTGTCTACTGCTTCCATTTTAGAGGAATAATATATGAAAATAATAAAAAAACATATTCTTCCATTGATTCTGTTTTGTATGAAATATATTTTAACATAATCCTACTAATTACTCACATGTCTAAAATTAAGAAAGTAATTTTAAGAATCTAAATATTTTTTTGAAATGTCTAGTAACAGTACATTAGGGTAAACCATATATATATATATATATATATATACTAAATAAGGAAAGTACGTACATGTTTTCTATGGAAGGTGCAATGATTTATTGAAATTATAAAGTATTGTTTAATTAAAAATTGTATACCATACATTTTTAGGTGGCATAATTTAAGCTCGATGAGAGGTACCAAGAACAAGTACCGTTCTCTACAGTTCGAACGGGGAGGTACCGAGCACCGTCCTTAGTTGGTCGTAATACAACTGTTGTTTCGGTTATAGAGGTGCGGTTGTCGACTGTTTTCAGTAAAGTAGCTCTCTTCGATCTCTGAAGTAGGAACGAATTTACGTGAGACTTCAGATAAGACTTCAGTCGTTTTTGAGGTTACATGTGGATTTACGTCAGGTGGCCTGCGTGTACGTTTCTGTTCTTCTCATGTGTAACATAGAAAACTAGGCAGGCATAGGGATGTCTAAAGGTACTGGAGTTTCTTTTCTTATAACCTAACCTAACCTAACCTAACCTTTTAGGTATAATTAGATAGGTCTCAAAATAGAGAGAACCTTAAAACTAATAGACAGTCTGTGCCCATGCGGTATAGTGCCAAGAACGCTAACCATATTCACGTACCGTATAGGGATCTTTAGATAGGGTGTGGCTTTAGTTAGTAAAAGTCTATGTCAGACTTTTCGGTCCGGCTCTGGGCCGAGCGAATAATTTGATGATTTCCATATCAAAAAAAGTTATGACTCTGCCTTTTTATCATCAGTAGATCATCAGATCATCAGATCTAACGTGGGCTTAATTGTTTGAAAAAAAATGGCATTTGGAACCTAAGGAGCAAAGGTTTCAAAACCAAGCGGAACAGACACGTAACCACTGTTAAGTGGAACATATTCGCACTAGTATGTGGTATCTTCATTTTTTTTAACATATTTACTTCGTAATCAGACTTTTATCCTCTGTTTTAGAGCCGGCAATTAAATTTTGAAGTACTGTGAAAAGACTTCAACAAAGGATGGGTTCTCAGTACCGTTGTATTCTTATGTTTGGTATCAGAACTTCCCGTCTGGTCCCAATTGAGGAGAAAGTCAGGGTTAACAATAGAAGTACATCATTTTGTATCTTAGTTAGTTTAGATAGTAATTGAGTAATGTATCTATAAAATACATTAAAAATAATTTATTATATATTAAAAAATAAAATTTTCAAGGTGGTTGAACTATGGTTCGACTGGATAGGTACTACTGCCGCCCTCATAATTCGCCTTAAAGCATTACTTCTGTTTTGATTGGAGAGGTGCGGTTGCCGGCTATACTTCAGAAGTAGCAACGTATCTACGTTCGAGCTCAGATAGGATTTCAGTCGTGTTTGTAGTTGCACGTGGATGTCTATGGGCTGCGACTACTTAACATCAGGTGGTTTGCATACTCGTTTGCTACCCTTCTCACATAAAAGAAGAAACCCGAAAACTGAAGGCGACGTGAACAAAGATGTCGACAGAAACTAGGCTCTTAAAATCTTTGTATAGCGATCAATTGTGATGTTTCATATTTGCTGGTACACGAGTTTTTATCAAATTTTATTCTAGCACAGGGGTCTGCAACCTGCGGCTCGCGAGCCACATGCGGCTCTTGCGATGGCTTTCAAGTTACCATAAATTATTTGATTGGCAAAGCCCTTAAAATGTATCCATAGGCTTAAGTATCTATTTTGAATACTGTGTATGTATATGTATATCCCATTTTACTGCACTGTACTGCATACTCTCTATAATAAAAGCTATCTGCCAGTGAAAGTGTTGAAATCGGAACATACAGACGGACGTAAAATTATTGAAACATATTCTAGTGGCTCTTTTAAATATAGGAAAATTTGCAAATTGCAACTTTTGGCTATTCCGTCTTGGTTGTCGACCCCTGTTCTAGCAAAAATCTATACATTAAGTGTTTTTGCCCAGTCCTGGCCAAAACAATGGGCGACAACTATTAGACGCTTTTCTTTCTACAAAGCTGTCTGTCCGGTTTTAAAGTATTGACTTCAAATAATAGAAATACCGAATAGGTTTATTCATAGTAACAGGAATGTTGATTGTAGGTGGCATTCGAGACTAATAAAAAGGTAGAGTCATAATGTACAAAAAATATGTCTTTTTCAAAATCACTGACAATGGTGGTTGGACTTTAACTTTCTTCTGCAACGTTACGTCTACTTGTTACTAACGTTAACCTGCGGATTTACCTGCAAAATGTAAGCTTATACACTTAGACTTGGACAACGTTTCGTATTGGACGTATTTGTAACATCACGTGGTTTGCATGCTCGTTTACTACTCTTCTCACAAAAAAAAGGAACAAGAGAGAAGAATTAGGAACGAAGGGAAATAAGTGTGTGCCATGATGTAGTTTAAAACATGTGTTAAAAAGTTTTTCCAATTTGTCGTCTTTAAACGATAGAAACAATCAAGCAACGTCATGCACGGTCAAGAATCAGATGGGTGACCGCTGGTACCCCCAATTGCACTCGTAATCCGCCGTTAAGCAACTCTTGTGTTGCCGTTGAGCGGTGCGGTTGCCAGCACTCAATCAACAATCGAGGGACCATCTTAGTCCTCAGGCGTAGCATCTACGTACCAGCTCAGATATTATTTTAGCCCTGTTTGACATTAATAAGGATGTTCATTGGCATCATACGTGGGTGTCTATGTGCAGCGACTACCTAGCATCATAAGGTCTGCCAGTTCGTTTGCTATTCACCTCATATACAAAAAAAAATCTGCGTTGTAAGGGCAATTAGGTAGTCGTTTCCGCTTCTCTCTAAATATATCTATCTCTAAATATTATAAAACAAAGTCCGCCCGTCCCGTTTGTCTGTCTGTTCGTGATAAACTCAACAAGTACTGGACGGATTTTCTCACAGTTTTCAACAACAGGCGGAGTGATTCCTGAGGAAGGTTTTGGTGCTAGTTAAATAGTTAAATTCAATGTAGTAATTCAGTCGTCGTTCCGAATAGCTGTTTATAATTGTTAGTTTTTGCATCTAGGTAATGACCGGATGCATGTATGAAAGAACAATAATGTAAGTAAATATAACATCTTTTATCCGAGCGATGCTGGGTCGGGTCGCTAAAAAAATTGCGGAGGCTCTATGGGCGGTTTGGAACCTTGCAGACGAACCAATGGTCTCCATCAAAACACAATGGAGCAGCGTGGTGTAGCATGCCCCACGGGCCTAAAAAGTAATCATATGATTGCAAAGCGAACGTAATTGATTGGCTTTGAACCCGGATCTTTGTAGTGCAAGGCACACCACAGTTCCTTTTATGCAAACAATATTAGTTTATTATTTTATTAATTTTTTGTGCACAAGAAGTGCAATTTTAATAAAGTTCTGCTTCATTGGTTTTCTAAAAGCATTTTTTGTATATTGCAAATATGTGTATATATGTATAAATAACATTTAACGGTCTGTCTGTATTCCAAAATAGGTTTCCTAACCAATTTATGTCAGAAAAGTAGCAATTTTGTTAAACGGTCTCTCCAACTTATGGACATGTACACCCAACCTCAAACAAACCTAAAGTCCTGTAGGACTACTGGCGTAGACGTGTTGCTGCCCCTGAGGACTGAGATGCTCGCCTCGCTTGTAACGCGCGTAACTGCACCTCTTCAACCGAAATATATGTTGTATCACGGCGGATTATGAAAGCGTCGACTATTTTAGACATCAGGAGTAGCAACGCTACATACAATATTAGTTAGGGCTTCACCTTGGCTGAGGTTGTGTGGATGTCCATTGGCTGCAGTGAGTTTTACATCAGGTAGCCTGCAGGCTCGATTGCAACTTCTTTTATTTAAACAGAAATGAAAATAGATAGCCACACATACATACTGACGAGCGAAACCGGTCTATTAAGTTGTTAGAAACAAATTGCTTATTTAAAATCATATTGTCATTAAAATTACAAATTGCAACATGCTAGCCACGGGTCCTACAAAAAAGGAAACAATTGTTGTTTGAATTTATTACACAAAAATAATAAAATACAACTTTTATTTTAAACAATCATTATTTGAACAATCTTATTACTCAAATAAAAAAACACTTCATTTAGTCCAAGTAGCAAACGAGCATGCAAGACATTTAATGTTAAATCGATCAGCCCATGAACATATATAGACAACCTTGAACGGGACTGAAGTCCCAACTGAGGTCTTGCGAGCTACTCCTGTCCACTAAAACAGTCGCTTCCCTGAAGTGTAGCCGACAAACGCACCTCTGTAGCCGAATATTGTTGTTTGTAAATGTTGGAACAGCATAACAGAAACAAGGGTTGCTTCACGACGGATTATGAAGCGGTGGTACCTCAGTGATCGATTTTACAGTTATTTTATTAAAGACAAGTAGGAAATATCATGCATTTCATAACAAGGCGATCTGAGCAGGTGGTAGAAGTAGAGTTCGACCGGGGAGGTACCACCATCGCCCTCATAATTCGCCGTAAAGCGTTACTTGTGTTTCGGTTGGAGAGGTGCGGTTGACGGCTGCACTTTGAAGGGAGACAACCACCTCAGTCCTCAAGAGTACCAAGGTACCTACGTTCGCACTCAGATAGGATTTCAGTCGTGTTTGTGGTTATACGTGGATGTCTATGGACTGCGACTACTTAACATCAGGTGGTTTGTATGCTCGTTTGCTAATCTTCACACATAAAAAAGGTGACAGAACTATGTTTCGACCACCAATCCATTATACACCATCATTCTAACGTAAAAAAAATATGTGTACAAAAATTGCTTCACGATAGAAGGTAAAATAAGTTACATACTACCTATATAGTTGCTCCACATTGGAATATATACTAGTGAAGCAGTTCCATGCAGGCTGTGCAGGCTGTATCGCGAACTCGGCGGTCGTGGGACGGAGATTGATGCCCACCATTTGAGTTCTTCACAAATAATGTTACACTATTTGAGAGTGCAGTTTCAAAAGCATTTTCGCTGTAAGTCCGTTTATATAGATTCTGAATTCGGTATAGATCTAAATCGTACTTTTTAAGATTCTGCAACTGAATGGCCGGAAATAATCTTTGTTTCTTTTCATCGGTCTGCCCAGTCGGTCCGTTTGTTCGTCCGCTAGTTTGCCCGTCCGTCCGTCTGTCCGTTCATTCATTCGTCCGTTTGTTCGTCCGTTTGTCTCTTCGTCTGTTTGTTCGTCCGTTCGTTCGTCCGTCCGTTTATCTGTCCGTCCGTTCGTTTTTCCGTCAGTCCGTTTGTCCCTCCGTCCGTCAGTCTGGCGGTCCGCCTAACCGTCTCCGCTAGCCTCTCCTCGTTCCTTAAAGATACAAATGCAATAACACGTTCCTAAAATTGTAACCATTAATATCGGTTAGAGACACAGGTTTAAACACGTCTTAATTAGAGAAGTGCAGATAGCATCACCGCTTGCCTCTTCATTATTTAATTAATTAAAATTAATTTATTAAAGTGGATAATTAGCTGTTTGGATAGATGTCTCATTTCTTATTAGGGTTCTGTGCCTCAAAATGAAAGATGAAATCCTTATAGGATCACTTCTTTATCCGTCTGTCTGGCAGTCCATTCGTCTATATGTCCGTGTGTCCGTCACTCCGTCGGTTCGTCTGTTTATCTGTCCACCTGACCTTCCGTCTGTACGTCCATCCGCCTATCCGTCCGTCCGTCTTTCCGTCCGTCCTTCCCACCATCCGACCATCGAACCGTGCGTCCTTCCGATGATCCGTCCGTCCGCCCGTCGTCCGTCCGTCCACACGTCGTCCGTCCGTCTGCCCGTCCATCTAATATGATCTATATTCTCAGAATTGCTCAGAATTGGGTATAAAGTTATAATCAAATATTTAGTACTTCAGTTCTTGGGAGACGTAAAACTCAAACTTTTCAATCAACGTACTTAAAGATATTTACGCCGCATACTTTGACAATTTTAAGGGAATCAAAACTCATAAAGGTGGTAGAGCCGTTAGAGCTCGCCCGGGGCGGTACCACCGCCACCCTCATAACCCG
>DWON01010223.1:0-10911 GCA_018251015.1 Phocides pigmalion okeechobee
CAATAATGTGTATCCGGCAACCACACCTCCCCAACCGAAACACAATACATGAAGAACATGTTTCTTTACGGCGGGTTACGAGGGTGGCGGTGGTACCGCCCCGGGCGAGCTCTAACGGCTCTACCAGCTTTAAAATATATGTTTTAACAAATCTTTGAAAACAGAAGACAACAACAAAGCTGTTACAAAAGGAATAGGTGTCTCGTTGCAGGCGTATGTCTATTATATTTCGAGTAGGTATAAATTATTCCGTGATATTAAGTTGTAATTAGCAACACATATTCATAAATTAATTATTGGTAGAAGCTGCGGTAACAGCTCAATTATTAATCTATGGAAATATAATTAATAAGTTTAATTGCTTATTTATCACGTGGGTATTAACGTTAAGATTAAATTAGTTTATATAATTATTTTATGTTAAACTACAATATTGCTTGAGTTGATGGCTGGAATATCTATCACTTTCAATGTAAAAGTAAAAATGTTTTACCACTGTTAGAGTTCGTTTTTCCTGTGTAAAAATATTAATGTGATTCATGTATTGCCTGTTTCGATTAACAAGTTCGGGTAAGAATGAACGGGCTCGCGTCACCCGGCTTCGATTCATGAATAGAGCCTTGCAACCCGGGATGACCCACTTTTGACTCTATGCCAATGCTGAGCCAAAAGCGAAACGTCGTAACCACCGCCGCGTCGTCACGCTAATTTGGTGCTATAACATGTTGTTATAAGCTTTGGATTTATATGTGATTCTGATATAGGTTGTGCACTTATACTTCCTGAAAGGGTACTCTGACGTCAGTCGGTGCGGAGGGGGAATGCAGCTGAGGAATTGGGCCAGTTTCATTCTGAAACAGGTTGGGTGACGGCATCGAGGTGTGAGGTGACCTCGTCGATCGAGAATTGAGTTCCTGCAAATTATTGCCGGTCACTATGGTACCTACTGCTTATGTTGCTACCCATGAAAACTAGGTCCTGGAAAAATATAATATTCTCTGCCAGCGACGTTAAGTAAGTTATCTGGTAGCGACAGTAGTTTCACGGTAAAAGCGTTTCACAGTTCGATGCTTGTATAATTCATTATATTTAAACGCATCGACGTAATATATAACGTCACATAAAATAATCGATTATGTATTGTTGTAAATCACATAGGAAAAAGTAGTTAGTTTTGATGAATAAAATGATGTATGAAAATGCCAATTTCGAAAGTCGAAAGAAAAAAAAAAGGTTTCAATATGGATCTGAAATAGAATGTTTCACTCTCAATTGTTGCATTGGACACAATCAGTAACATAAGTGAGAGGTTTTTTCTAAGAAGGTATCTTTTTCTAAGAACTCTATAGCCCGCCATGAAGCCTAGTTCGTCTTAAAAGGTAATGTTGTTACACTTACAAGCTAGGGAACTCATCTACGATTACGAAGACACCACAAAATGTAGGGATAAATCCTGTACCTTGATTATGTACATTTGGATATTCATCAGCTACAGGTACTCCTTATCATTAGGTAGCCTGCAGGCTCGTATGCTACTCTTGTATAAATAAACACAAGTCCTAAACACCAAAATCACTAAACAATAACATGTAATTTGCACGATGTTAAAGTAATTATTAGATGCTATTTCCGTCATAATTTGTTTATGAAGTTAACCACCGCAGTTCAATTATGGGTTCCTGGAATAGCCTATAAACTCATTTTGTCCACCTAAGCCATCACGCGTTAAACATAGTCACCTGTCGTATTTACATCACCTCCTACTCGTATTTAATTTGTTATTCCAGCAACCGATATCTAAAATAGAAACTGATATTTCAGATAATCCGTTTGACGTTAAGTGCATCCTAAAATAGGTGACCCGGATAGAGAGACGTTGCTCTGTGCACGCAGCCTAGACTTTTGACGTCATAGTCTCCCTCTCATCACTTCTCCCGCTTGCACCAAGAACCTTTATGAATACTGAACTTTAACAACGATCCTTTCAGACATCCTATGGCTCACATATTGTGTTTGTGATAAATCCTTTGTACAGTCTATTTTCTACAGAGGTGCCTAGTATAAGAGTCTAATTCAAAGAACGTAATGCTTGATATTCACATTTTATTTTCTATAGGTGTACAGTAACATTTAATCCGTATGTATCCTGTATTTAATAAATATTTGGAAATATATATTAAGAAATAAAATAATCTCGTTAATTTATTTTGGCTAAGATTGAAGGAACCTTACGGTACTCGACTCCCTAGATACCACTGTCATATCTATGAGTATTTTATAAGCAGTAATAAAAATGTATTTCAGTTCTTTACGAAACATGGAAAAAGTGTGCTAACATCTTAAGTTATTAAAAGCTTGTAACATTATACATACAAGGTCTCTATCAATTATCTATCCATAGGTACGTATAAGAAAATAAACTGATCGCTGTCTGTACATGGAAGGTATATGAGACTAATTATTAATTATTAGGGTATTTTAATAGGCAATAGCACTCAAAACAATAGTTGTTAAAATTTTTGGTCTATTTTTCATTTATGCGCGCTAATCTCGAAAATATTTTAATCAATTACAGTGCAGTGTTTACTAAAGTATTACAGTATATTTCACTTAATATTTTACATTAATTTAATTTCTAAAGGTTAACGTAATAAAAGGTATATTAATATGAAAGTTACGGGTGTAAGTACATTATAATTTTTTGCTATTAGAAAAAAAATCTGAAAAGACTCAAAAGTTTAAGCCCACGTGTACAATGTTGTGGGGAGCATTGCTTGAAAATATAAGTATTTTGAAATTAGTTTTTACCACTGGATTGTAAAGTGAACGAAAACAATGTTAGCATTTATAAGAATATTTGTTATATTCTGTAAAATGCACGAAATCTACGGTGAGACAGAATAGCATGGTGAACTAAATCCTTGTCGTTCTGAAATCAGTGCAAAGATTTGACCAGCACTGGGATCATAGAGGGTTTATGATGACGCTTGCAAACATATTGGGTTGAAATATTGCTCGGATTTTATCATAATCTCGTTTAAATCTGGTACGGCTTAGCCTAGAGCAAATTAGTTTGGCCCCGTACAAGTGAATTACAGATTTCCTGGTGGCTAGGTATTTTTAAAGCCAGTATTTACTTGAAAAATATTTTACATATTTGAGACTTATTAAACGGAATTTTATAATCAATCACATATTCTTTAGATAATTGATTAGCACAATGACCCATTTTATGTCAGTAAATATTTAAACCTATTCAGTCTATTTGTGTGACTAAATTACATTTGTGTTAACTCGTTAGGTAAAGAAATCTAAGATTGTTGCGTCCTATCAGAGTTTAAACCAGACTTCTATTTATTTTACGTATGTATGTATCTCATCTAACATTTTTTTGTAAATGATGCTTGAATATAAACGTTTTTGTGCTTTAAAACGCCAGCTGTCGTCACAGAGAAGTACTATTTGTAGCGTGGATCGTAGTAGACAACATCTTGCGTGTTCGTTTCATTCAGAACATATGGTCTGCCATCTGTTGAGAAATAAATGAACCGAGTCGTATATAAGAAGACTGGCAGCGAGGCTGAAATTTCGAGGAAACGTTTTAACACCTTTTAGAGAGGTGTCGCTATTTTCAATACAAGTGATTCCAGTTAAAATGTTTTGAATGTAATGTAGAAATTTACCGATAACATGTATAAAAACATTCTTTATTTAAATATATATCTCTAAATATCTTATTTTTATGTACGAAAATCTGTATAATATTAAATCGTAATATATGTACTAAGTAGTGACTGTCTGGCTGGATATGAAATAACGTGTTAATTACTTATGATAATGAAACAAATTTTTCAAAATTTATTTATTGTGCTTTGTGAACATTGTGTGTGTATTTAATAATTAAACAATATTAAAAAAAAATGTTTTAAAGTTAAATTAAAATACACATACACGGTACTATAATAGCTTCCTATAATAATAACGGTGACGGTCTGATTATTATACAACTATATTGCTATGTCCACTGTTTTAGATACTCATAAATAAAAATAGAACCTAATAAACACCACGTGGCGCGTGGCGCTCTCTATAAGGGTTGTCAACAATGACGATAATTATAGAAATATACTAGATAGAATAAACTAGACAGAAGAAACTAGGTGCACTCTGTCTATCTGAAGGTATCTTGGTCATTACTACACTTCACTACATTACATTACTACTACGTTACCGATCCAAATAATTTGTAGCCGATACCATATTAAGGACCACTACACAAATTAAATAGATTCATCTATCGAAAGGTTGAACACAAATACTGCGATTTCACTGAAGATTGAGAATAATCACGTTCTACCACGTTGAAAGCATGCAAATAAATTTTAATAATACGTACATAATTATAAAATAGATTGGCATGTTTTCTTTTAGTAGTAGAGCTTTCTAAGCGAGAAGACTATATCTCACCTCTTTTTTGTTGAGAGCTTCAAATACCTCGAAAATTAGTTATAAGTTTTAGATAAGAAGTATGCAAAAAACGTAGGCGTACAAATTCAAACTCCGCATTCCCAGCGGTAATCACACAGAAGTGTAGCTATTTCGAAATGCGATTTTTTTTTCGTAATTAATGTCTGTTACTAAATTCACATTCAATTTAAGTATGTAGTAGATATATTAAATAATGAAATTTAAACGTATTAATTCTAATAGTGGTTACTTGGGAACCCTACCGTTTTCTGTTGTTGTACTGTATCGGCTTGCGCATTTAGGCTGTTAGCGAAATTTACAGACATCCTGCGCCCACGATTAATTTTTATATTGTTTGCATACTTTCAATATTTCACTGTTATTAACTTACTTTAATAGAAAATATAATTTAATATGTCCTCGAGTGGCGACCACGTCTAGGTAAAAGGAGCACAGAGCGTTCTCAAATCAGGTGGAGCGACTACCTGATAAGGATAGCGGGTAATGGCTGGATGCAGAGGGCACAGAACCGATCTGAGTAGCGGCATCTAGGGTAGAACTATCAGTGCCGGATTAGCCACGTAGCAAGAGTAGCAAATGCTACGGGCCCCGCGAGTTGGGGGCACCGCGGTCCAACATCTATCTGACAGTAAAAAATATATCAATTTAGTTAGGAGCATCTAAATATTTTGTTAGGCTTTGCTTCACTCCCACTTGAACGGTGAAATCTAAAACTAGATTTCGTCAAGTTAAATCTTATCCGACATTAATCATTTATATTTATATGGTATAAAATATATTTATTATATAGGAAATTAATTAACTAACAGATTTTTGATACATTTTCAAGTTTATCAACACGTTTGTATAAAAATAAGTAGTTTTACTAACTTTTAACGTTAATGTCTTAATGTTTTTGGTGTTGGAAACACTACAACTCCCGATAAATATTTTTTTAGCTTGTTTTTTTCATTTTTCATAATACTCTTGAGCAGATCCCTTTTGAAAATGGCGTTATTTGTTTTCGATTAATAATAATGGACTATTTATATAAGCTAATATTTTTATAAGCACAAATATTTTAAGGGTGTGTTCGGACTAAAACTAAAACGAATTTTCGTTCTCCCATACAAAATTGCCGATCAGCTGATTAATTTACTATGGGAATACTAAAATTTTGCGACCTATGTGTCTTGGCGAAAGTTGTTCAGTTTCATGGGCCGAACATAGCCTTAAATTGTTTTTCGTTTAAAATATCTAATTATATTTCGAAAAAAAAAGGGAACTGTTTATTTTTTTACTCGGTCTCAATCTATTGTTGCTTGATTTATTATAAAATATACATTAATTTTATGAGTGAATATAGCTGATCTTTTTTTGAATCGGTATAATAATCGATTGAAAAAAGGTGCTAGAAAAATGGGACAAGAACATCTTAATCATCTCACTTAGATGAATATAGAGCATGATTTGCTTAGCATGATTAGACTTCTTTAAGTCAATATTGAAAGTGTTAATCGATATCAATATTCAAACCAAATAGCCTCTTGACAGAATTTGCTACAGGCCCCCCGCTGCCTTCATCCGGCACTGAGACTTATGTCCAGCAGTGAACATGTAAGGCTGTGTAGATGGAACTTACTTTAATATTTTACCATTATATTCAGTACTCTTAACGAAAATCTCTTCGCCGTAATGTATTATTAGTCTAAGTTACTATAAAAAATTAACAATTTTTTTATTTCGTACTTTCAAGAAAACTAGGACAAAATTCTGAGATACTTTCTGGGATATCTCAGTCCTTGGGAATAGCAATGCATGACGTCAGTCAGTTATTGCACGACGTCAGGCAAGACTATACTCCTCTTCGATGTCGGGCACTGCCAACATGGGCTGCAGAGTCCAATTAATATTTTTCAATATGAAATAAATTCAACGTCCAAGCTGTACTTTTCTTAAGTGGAATTACTTATATCATTATCAAACTCAATTGTTAGAACTTTGCCTATTGTTAGGTCATCTACTCATCGAGACCGACACATAGGCCTACTTACGATACCTTTATGTAAGGCGGAACAGAATTTTATCAAACGTATCTAAAAATGAAATTGAAGAATAATACTTTTAAATAAATTAAAAAGAAACAGTACTTTCAGTAACTCTGAATTTCATCTGAATGGTATAAGCATCACTGACAAACGTGCATTACACACAGACATAAGATTCAAACATATAACAAATTAGTTTTGTGTCGGGGCTAAAAAAAGCAACAATCGGCCTTAACGCAACATTACGCTAGTAAAATTATGTACGTACGAAGCAATACCGTATATAATAGATTTACTTGTTCAATAAATATGAAACACAGTCGCTGTTAACGTGGATGGTAATAAATTTCCTTGTTGGAGAAAGGAAGCATCGAACAAGAAAATTAATGAATTAAATTTCTAATACAGTAACGCAAGACGGGATATTAAGTTATTGTGAAAAAACATCGTTGCCATATTATTTAGACACTTTTTAAGGCCTCTATATAATGACAGTTGTTCTATTAGGTCTTGGTACCCTTAAGTGTGGTGATGGTAAGTATACAACATTATGAATATAACATTCTGATAGCAAACATATTAAAAATTACACGAAAACAAGTTTTGTTGAAATAATTGTTAAAAACGAATTTACGAAACGTTTGAGTAATATTTTTAATTATTTTTGACGGAGATTTTAAGGGCAACATACGGCATACGTTACTTTTCTGTATACTGTTGGTGTTAAAATTAAAAATATAAAACACTGACTGATTTGAACGAATTTGGGTGAGAAGTTTGCTGTGAGAAAGAGTTGTTATTTTGCATGTAAAATTTACTCATTCGAATTTTTATAATAGAATAATATTATCATGGAAATGAAATAACCTATATTATATGCTGAATTCACGCTCGACCGGAATTTCACTATTGTTCAATTATTCGAGCAGAGGTAACCGAGTATTCGCGGAAAGTATTAGATTGTGTAAAGACCCGAGGGAAATTTTTATCGACTTCCTTGTTCGTAGTCTAAGAGTGTAATTGCGAAAATGTATATCAGATTATTTATTGTTTTCATTCATTTTATTCCATAGTAATTTTAGGACTGGACCCGTTGTAAGTTTTTCAGTAATCTTTTTATGAAAGCAAACTACATGGTATGCGAGTAAATAGTATGACGTCTGATAGTTTGCCACTCTCGGAATAGGTTCAATCATTTTACAATAGATTTGGTATTAGAATATCTTTTGTTTCCTGACTATCCCGGTTTAAGTTGCTGGGAATATTGCTCTGTGCTGTTCTCAAGGATAACAGAAAAGCTTAGAGAATAATTATGATTTTCTAAAAAGATAAACGCCGTGTAGGTACTTAATACTTTCCAAATATTGATATATCTCTTTTTCTGGTACAGTTATACGTTTTATGGAATAACTCTAGGGAAATGTCAGTCAACTAGGTTCGGATAATACATTTTATATGTTGGAATTTTTCTTATTTTTCTTACTTATGTGGTAGAAGTAGAAAACGAGCATAAAACTTTTTGTTAAGTGATTACCACCGCACGACGGACATCTGTTACCAGTTATAATTAGAATTAAGGCGAATTAAAGCAGTGAATATTCCTGATATTATAATATGTTTGTGTGTAAGATTCTATTATTGTCTTTGTCTTATTGTATTATGAATAGTTGTTTTTTTTTAGTTTGTTTTCTTCGATCCATTCCAGGAAAAGTAAAGGAATCGGAGCCTTCGGAAAATGCTAAGAATAGGTTTATAATAATTATTATATTGAAAAAAAATAATAGTAAGAATGGTGTCTGTTGCACCGAGATAGGTGTTGGGGCTTGACCCGGAGGAGGGGCTGGCTTGTGAGGGCCGAGTGGCCACTGGCGGAGCCGCGGATGTATGCGTGAGCGTTCCCATGGCTCCACCACTCTGTTCCGAGGTGGACACCCGTCAGGTTATCAGTGGGTTGGAGTCCAACATAACCTTCCGTCGGCCCCGTGGCAGAAGGTACCAGTTCCGGGTTTTCCTGACGTAAAAAAAACTTATAAAAACAAAAGGAAGATGATCCTTTAAAGTTATGTTTTAATTTAGAGATAATTATGACACTTAAACTGACAAATGTTGATTGATTGTATTCATGGATATTCATTGTCGATAAAATCATTGGTTTCCAAAACCACAATAAAATGATCACTTTGTCATTAGTACATTGGTACCTGAAAATAATTCTGCTACTGTGCACTTAGCTAATTAAATTAATAAAACCAAGAACAAACTTGGAATTTTTAGTACTATAAAACAATGAGAGAAATTATTCAAAACATTATAAAACATATGACGAGTAAAAATACAAGTTAAATAGGATTTCACTTTTATTGTTACAAACTTATATTTCTCTTCTCTTTTCCTTTATTGTTATTTTGATTCCATAGAGGAAAGCCCACCGTAGGTTGTTCTTGTGATAATACAACTATATTGCTTGAAGTAACCTTTTAAATGTAAAGATCGTTTCAACCACAGAGAACCGATGAAAATACGTTATTTACTTTTTTGACCGTCGACCAAAAACAAAGGGCCGATATTTAAAAATAAAATTTCCGCATTGTTTTCATATAAACAGAAAAATATAGCATTTGTTTTTTATGACAGCAGACTTTGTGAGAAGACAAACGTGTTATTTAAACAAGCAGTTATCTAGATAAGCTTCGAGGAAAAGCCTTTTTATAAGTAATATTTTCTATCTACTGTACGAGTACCTATACTACGCAGACTTGTAGGAAGATACAGAGTGGTTAATTCTATGCCGAAAGAGTACTTTAATAAACACAGCCAAACTGAATATATTTTGTTTACAATATAATAAACATAATAGAACCTAATAAAATTCAAAAACATCTTAATTAATATTTTATTATGATTTCTTAGACGTCTCCAAGAATTCTGACAAATATCAACTTTGCTTTTTTGAACAGTGAACAATATTATACTATAAAATTTCTAATAAGATAGCGATAGAATTTTCTTTGGGAAATAATAAATATTTATAGATAAAGTTTTGATTTTCATATACTTTTTATAATGTGAGTTACTTTATAAATAAAGTGTCGTCTTAACTTTGTATTATTATTTTTTGGTTCTTAAATATGTTAGGAAGTATTTTCAAAAATACGTACATATATTAGGTATGTATTTTAAAAGTGGGAGAACTATAGTTCGACCGAGGGAGTACAACCGCCGCCCTCATAATCCGCCATAAAGCATTACTTGTGTTTCGATTGGAGTGGTGCGGTTACACTTTCAAGCGAGGCGACCATCTTAGTCCTCAGGAGTAGCAATGTATCTACGCTTGAGCTAAAGAGAAGAAACCACGATAAAAGAATGATGTTATAAATATTAGAAGATTGAGTTACAAAGGATTAATATTATAAATGAGCGTATGGAGATATAAACGCGATAACGACCTCATTCTTTCTGTATCGACGCTATTTCGGGAAGTGGTTCACGGCGATTAGAACAGACGTGTAGCATGTTCTTGTTCTTTGTATCTCTGCCCTCTGGTGTTGTATTTAAACGCAAATTTACCTGAAATTGTGCTTTAGTGCTGTTGTCACCTTTGTGTTCAAAATGAAGTTATAAAAGATGTTATGCATAACAACAGTAACCATGCTTAAAATTTTCGACAAATACTCCAATGTGCCAATTCTTATTTTCTATTTTAACTTAAATGTTTTGGCAGGGGTGAATGTATTTTCTTCATTTATCTTAAATATCACAAATATATGGACTGGAGGAGTTTGTTTTTACTGGTTTAGGATAATATATGAGTATCTTAACAGTAACAGAGGATAGTATAGACGTAATTATATATCATAAGCTTTAAAATAGGGTCGTTATGAAAAATATTAACAAATGATTTTAAATTAATATTATCGCGGAATTTATACATTTTGTTATGTACCGGGTTTTAAGCTATTTTAACAATAACATGGATTTTTTCATATACTCATTCGGAGCGACATCAATTAAGGCATGTAAAAGTCGTTAATCGCAAGTAAATATTACCCGATGAAGACATATTTAGGGTATAATTGTCCATCACTTATATAAAATCCATAAATATATAAATTTTGAAGAAAGGACTGTTTTTTTAGTAACTTATATATTTAATATAATTAATTTGCTATTCGATTTCCTAACAAATACATATGTATATGTTATAAGTAAAGTGAGATGACGAAGCATTAAGAAAATTGCTAAATTCTTAGAGCATTCAGGAAATTATTTAGTCGCTGAAAAACTGCGAAATAGCATTATTGTGGCCAGAAATCCATTAACGACAAAGTTATTAAAATCGCGTAGTAAATTGTTTACAAGGCAGGAATAAGTTTAGTGGTAACTTGCGTTGAACTAA
>DWON01010224.1:0-10909 GCA_018251015.1 Phocides pigmalion okeechobee
TAGGGTAAAAATTGACTTAATATTCGTATAAGTCAGTGTTTAATAACATTGATGCAGTTTATGAGTCCGTCAGTGTATATTAATGTTTGCTACCGTACAAATATTACGTAACGTATTTGTTAGTAAAATGGGGTTTATCGAAAACGGCTCACGTTTTGCTCGGGTGTTGCAAGCTTAACTTCGACACGTACGACTTTAAGTCTCTATTTATGATTAGGATTTTAGTTCATAACATTTTAATGCATTCAAACATCTATTTTGTATAATTACTCATAATGTGCTGTGTTTGTATGGTTCTTACAACATTATTATTACTAGTAACAGTATAATATATTGTAAATTTTAGCATAAAGAGCATTGAGGGCATTTTCTTTTCTATATTCATTACTTTATATGGATATATTTTTATGTGAGAAGAGTTGCAAACGTGCGTGCAGACCCGAGGTTAAACTGTCGTTGCAGCCCATTGACATCCACATAACTAATCAAATAGGACTGGAATTATATTGCAGCTCGTACATAGACGTGTTACTACAATTAAAGACTGAACTAGGCGCCTTGCTTGTAAGTGTACTCGGCAACCGCACCTCTCGTAGAAATACCCGAATTGTACCGCGAAATACGTCATCCTCGTCGGTCTTATTAAAATCTAATCAAAAAGTGACAATAATTTCGAAACTATGAGCGGGTAAACGAATTATGGCTAATGGGTAAACTCGATTATGGTTCCAAACGTGTCATGGCTTTTCTTCATTACTACATGGATCTGTCAAGTAGCGTGAGACACGACACGAGTATAGCTAGGTGTGGCAAACACAGATACAGCATACCTGTTTGCCACACCACTTGTGGGCGCCATAACGCCACAAAAGAATATATTTGGTTATAATAATATAACGGGTACTTACGATTAACGCTTTCAAATTGCCATTATTTACTTTTAAATCGTTTGCCACAAAAGAGTTTTGTTATGTGTTCTATCTGTTTACCACAATACGTCATGGGTACTTTTAGTAAGCGCCATGAATCGAATTTCGCTGTGTTTTTCTGTATTTGCCATAAAGCGCCATTGACCATCTATAAGCGCCAGAACACGAAATTTTCTATATGCCTTTTCTGTTTGCCACAATATGTTTTAAGCGTATTTATGAGAACTGCAACATTAATTTTGGAAGGTGTTCTTTCTATGTTTGCTAACACGTCATGAACCCTTTTTAAAAAACGCTGTTATATACATTTTGTTCTACTCTTTACTCTTTTGCCACGATGCGTTCTGATCGTTTTTGTAAGCACCAATACATGGATTTGCCTATGCTCTGTTTCTATGTTTGCCACAATGCGTCGTGGATGTATTCTATAAGCGATATGACATGACATGAATATCGCTATGTGATGTTTAGATGTTTGCCCCAACGCATCATGGGCATTTTCTATAAACGGCAAGAAATGAATTTTACTTTGTAAATATTTTAAAGTAAACGACATTTTGTGAACTGTTTGTTTAGCTTAATGAGCATTTTGAGTATTTGAGATTCGTATAGATATATCTTATGCAAGCAAATAATCCTTTAAACGATGTTTTCAAAATTATAAAAATTACATGGTTCTTCGTTTACGTATGAATTAAGTACGAATCCTTTTATTAACTCGCTGTACACACGACTTCGTCGGTGATGATTGAATTAAATTGACATAACTTCTATATTTGTTAACCGATTTAAATTAAAAAAAAAACACTAAGTGTTAAGTGTAGCCCATCACAGTAGAATCCCGAAAACTGCATTCAAATCGAATAAGCCGTTTCTGAGATTAGCGTGCACAAACATACAAATATACATGCAAACAGACAAAATGAAAAACATTGTTTTGGGTTTTCTTGCGCGTATAAAGGCACATCATTAGGATTTTTTAAATGTATTTGCCATGTACAGACAGCCATCAGTTACAATTATATTATATGTGTAGATAGATGTATAGATTAAAAAGTTGTATACGATTTTAAACTGATATTATCGCGGAATCTATACATTATCCAATAATCTATACATCTATACATTAGGCAATTACAAATCAAAAATCGTTAATCGTGAGTACCCATTATATTGCATAATTTAAAAAGTTGTATGTGCAAAACAAAGAAATATTTTTAATGTGTTATTGTACTTTGTTTAAAATGTTGTAATTACTCACGTTAATCATCTGTATTGACCGTAAAACTAAGCATTCGAAATGATAATCACAATTATTTACATTATATTAAGATTTCATATTATGATTGGTTGAAAAATAACTAAGTCGTTGAACCGTATGTGTTTATGTTAACCAAAATGTCTTCTTGTGAAAAAATAATAATTTCGCTTAGATTGTAACATTATGTTAATATAATAATACTTAAATATTTACAATGAGGTGGGAAAACTATACTTCAACCAGGGAGGTACCACCGCCGCCCTCATACTCCGCCGTAAAGCATTACTTGTTTTTCGGTTGGAGAGGTGCGGTTGCCGGCTACACTTTGAAGCGAAGCAACCATTTTAGTCCTTAATAGTACCAATGTGTCTACGTTTGATGTCAGATAGGATTTCGGTCGTGTTTATGGTTGTACGTGGATGTCTATGGGCTGCGACTACTTGACATCAGGTGATTGCCGTTTGCTACTCTTCTCACATAAAAAAACAACTTTATTTGTATATTTAAAAATGTATTGTTTTTTGTATGTAAAATTTTAGAATTGATGGTCATTGCAAAGATATAAAAAATAGAGTAATTAAATAAAACAAAACTTCGTTAATTAATTAAACATAGCGTCTTTATTGTTACAAAATATACAGAATATAAATACAAGACAAATGAATAAAGACTATAGGATGCAGGGCTTATGACGGCATAACAAGGCGCCATGCTGTGTGCCATCACGCCTTACAAGTCGCTCAAGACACACTTATATCATTCGCATTAATAAAAAGCCCATAATGGATCGTAACTAATGAGATGTTATCTCTGACTGATTCTCAGCATCCGGGCAAGCGTTGGCTATGCATAAGCCACTGGGTATGCGTAAAGACACAGACACGTATTAATGAGACCACCGAGCTACTGCCACTAATTTGACTCGATGAATAATCATATCACCTTTTAATTGCAAATCTGTTACACTTGGAATAATAACGCTTCCTACATACACAGTCCCACACTGGGATTCCGTATTGCGATGCCAAGGACACATAGAAGGAAAAATATATAAATATAACGCTGCCCCGACTTATGCGAATCCGGAGTTACGCGATTTTCAAATCTCATCGATTCTTTTTGTTAAGATTCGTCGGGAAATAAGACATTGAAGAATTAGTCTTTATTAATTTTTTAATCTTATTTATTTCAGGCAATATAAGCAAACATACAAAAAGGTATATTTGCGTGCAGAGGCCCATAGTATAAATACCTTACAGACTATATATACTGCATATAATTATAAGTGCGTCACGGTTTCTTTACGACGTGAGGTACAGGTCCCGTGACTCCCGGAGATCGTCGCCGCTCTCGAAGTTCACGGAACACGACTCCTTTTGGCCACAGACCTTCAGACCCAGTTCAATCAGAAGACCGAATAATGGTTGAAAACTTTACTTATATATAAATAAAAAAAAACTAACAAAAGAGCGCTTCTAAGTATAATACACTTACTAGTTTATTAAACACTTACTTCTACCTTTACATTTTTAGGTTAGGTTTCCATTAAAATTACTTTTAAGATTTTCATCATTATAAAAAAGTCGAATAAAACTTTAAATAAAAATATTTCTTAGTATTTTCTTAGAATTCAGCACCAATTTAAAATCATTTAACGAATACAACGAATTAAAAAATTATGATCATTTGAAATTTCTAAATTCCCATACATTTGTGAAACGGCTGTCGCTCGCTGGAGGCGTTTTCAGGAAAATGTCACTCGACACGGCGTCACGTCGCGTCGCCACTCGTCCTCGGACCGTGATTTACGTCTAATGCAGAGATTCCCTATTAAAGATTTTTATGTTATTACCAAGCGGGTGATTAAAGGTGGAAGAACTATCAGGCAAGTTTCTTCAAGATGTTTTCCTTCACTGTTAAAGCAAATTATCATTCATTATTAATACGCAAAAAACTTCGAATAATCAAAGCACTCGAACCCGAATTCGAAACTAAGATTCGAATTCTTAGCTCAGATAGAATAAGCTAAGAATTCTATAACCACTATCCGCTACTTTTTTATCGTGTGAAGTGGAGTGGCAAACGAGCATTCAAACCACCTGATGTTTAGTAGTCGCAGCCCATGGATATCCACGTACAACCACTAACACGACTGACATCCCATCTGAGCTCATAGATAAGTTGCTACTCCTGAGGAGTCGATGGTCGCCTCGGTTCAAAGTTAAGCCAGCAACCGCACCTCTCCAACCGAAACACAAGCAATGCTTTAAGGCGGATTATGAGCGCGGCGGTGATCGAACTATAGCTCTCCCACCTTGAATACTATACGAGAATATAGTCAAAAATATATATTTTATTTAATACACTTAACACTTTCACTAAAAGGATGCTCAGCGTGAATTGTAGTGAGTTTGCCGCCTAATGTTGGTAAAATAACCAAAGGAATTTACTTCCCGTTGTTTAAATTGGGATACCGAAAGGGGAACCACCCCTTTATTTCTTCCAAGGGACAATTGTATTAAAAAGGTTCGATAAATTACTGTCTTCTACACGACTGTTGAAATAAATAAATATTTTGTACTACTTTATTCATTTTTGTACTACAATTAGAGTTTGTACTATAAAATCTTTCTAATTATAATCAAGCATATCCTAAACAATCTAAGGGAGTTTGTGCCCACGCGGCGTGGTGCCAAGAACGCTAACCGCATCTCCGCATTTAATAGCGATCGCAATTCTCTGCGCGAGATATTAACCAACCCACTTGTCACCGCAACAGCGATCAAACTGTGTCTAATTCCCAGTCAATCAGATCTACATATATCGTCTCTAGAAACCCAATAATACTAAAGCGCCATTTTGGTAAATCTCCTGAATTAAAAAGGAGTATGTAGAAAATATCGTTATTAGTATGATATATAATAATATCATTTTTTCAGTTATTAATATCAGATTTTAGAAGAAAATACAGTTTGGTGAACGCTAGATTTGCTTTTAATGCACTTTTCAATACCAGGGGTCATAGGAGAAATTAAATTTGGAAATAAGCATTCCTATATACTACATTTTTCTGTAAAATACGTTTCTTCTTTGTGTTATCGTATACAAAAATTTACATAAATAAATAATAACACTACGAACGACTTTGTCAAAAAAACTTTAAGTCGATCCTGCAAAATGAACTTTTCGCGTTTTAATCTTTGACTGTCCATCGATATAATGAATATGGATTCTGATATTGAGTACTTTTGCACTTTTGTGTACATGGCACAAACTATACAAGGAATTATGCAGTTATTTATGCAGGAAAGGTGGGAGACATATAGTTCGACCGGGGAGGTACCACTGCCGCCCTCATAATCCGCTGTAAAGCATTACTTGTGTTTCGGTTGGAGAGCTGCGGTTGCCGGCTACACTTTGAAGTGAGTCGAACATCTTAGTACTCAGGAGTAGCAATGTATCGTTCAAGCTCAAATAGGATTTCGGTCGTGTTTGTGGTTGTACGTGGATGTCTATGGGCTGCGACTACTTAACATCAGGTGATTTGCATGTTCGTTTGCTAATCTTCTCACATTAAAAAGTCGGAGGATTAAGGCTCGCATCTCATTTCTAGAAATTGTCCGCCGACTTTTTTTTCCCGTTCAACCTTAGCAAATATGTAGGGCGCTCAAAGCCGATGTACTGATGTTACATTTTAACCTTGACGTTCATTAAGTGTATGTGAATACCTTTAACAGTATTAGAAATTAATTTTGGCCTGATTCATCGATGATGTAATCAACGTCTCCATAAAGTTTTCAAAGGAGTGAAGTCTACCAATCCGCATTTGTCCAGTATGGTAGACCATAGTCAAACCCTCATTCTGAGACGAACAGCGGTAGTAATGGATAATCCATGGTAATCATGGAAGTGAACATTTAATTTTACGTAAACTAAAGCCCTATAACCGCTTTAGTTACCATTTACAAAGTACTTACTATAAATATGGAATACATGTCATCCAGTTTCTATGAGATAGTGCAGCATATTTCGGTAGGCCACAAGTTCCGCTCGTTGCTAGCAGCATCGCAATGGTACTTTCTGGATCAAATTCAGTTGTTCTGGAAATAAAGAGTACTTTTTTATGTGACAAAAGTAGCAAACGAGCATGCAAGTCACTGGGTGTAAACATGTTGATCCAGTCTATCCAAATACAACAAAAAGAACTGAAGTATGTAGTTGCGTTGCTACTTCTGAGGACTAAGGGAGTCGCCTCGCTTTTAAGTAAAGCCGATCGCACCTTTCCGACCGAAACCCATGCTTCATGGCGGATTATAAGGGCGGCAGTGGTACCTCCCCGTTTGAATATTTTGGTCACCTTTGGTAACCTTGTAAATATATGGTTGTTATATTCAGAAATATGTAAAAAATATGATGAGATAGATAGATAGAGATAGAGAGATCGCTCGTGATCGTTAATTATACAAATTTAATTTCTAACTGATTTCAAAAAAATGAAGGAGATTCAAAATGAGGTGGTATTTTCTTGCTAATGTTTATTCATTGACTTTTTAATCTAAGAGAATAACTTTCTGTTTGATCCCATTAAAATTATGACTGAAAATATCAACCCTTTAGGTGGAAAAATTACGGGATAAAATTGTGTTGTATTATATGAATGTACGAGAATGTAATATCAAATTTGTACTCTGAACTTAAAGCAGTTCATTTTACAAAATACTTACTTGAAATCCGCAACGTCAACATCATCTCCACTCTTCAAAAGATCAGAGAACGTCAGAAAGCTATCAGATTGGTCATAAGTGATTATCAAAACTTCCTGATTTATATTTTTTATTGCCTTCTGTACATCCTTTGCTTTTTCGTTTTGACAAAATACAATTTTGGGTGAAATATTTTTGAAAGTTTCTTCAAGTTCAACTGAAGATTAAAAATTATTAATAGATTTAAGGTATTCCACGTTAGATTTGTAATTGTTAATATTGTACATAAATGCATTTTTAAAATATTCATACTTAACTATGCAGTCAGTATTTTCTTCCGTTAAAAATGTTTTAAAAGCAATTGGCAGACCCAAAATCATTTATTAAAAATTATTGAACGTGCTGAGATGTTGAAAATTTGGGATGAGAAGCATTTATAAAAACAATAATTAAAATGTACTAATTTTCTTTAAAGGCTTATTTAAAATTCTAATGATGCGAATATGAGTATCCTCATACAAGATCAAATAAACAAATTCAGTTTGTTGAATCTGCCACAAATGGTCGCCTCTCCTTTAAATTGTTTCTTGCACTTTTCTCCTCTACAATCTAAACACAACAATGCCTTCATGACGAATTATGAATTTCCCTGGTCGAACTATAGTTCTACTTAAGATATAAACTCTTACCAACTCCTAAAGTCATATCAATACCAGTGCCAATAGCACCAATATATAATGAGGCATACAACGGTATAGTTAGGTGGATATGGTTTGGAGCCATCACTACTATCACATCACCCAGCCCAAGTCCCATCTTCCTAAATGCATTGGCACATTGGACTGATCGTTTCAGCCCGGATTCAAAGGTTTCTGTTTCTCCCGTTGCGCCATCAATCTGCAATTTCAAGGTGTGTAGAATTAATGCTACATAAAGATGTACTTTTAATAGATATAAAGGTCAGTTTAGGATTAAAGGAAGAGGAAGAAAAGCCTCGAGTGCGAAGAGATCGTGAGGAACGCACAGCTAACAATTTATATCTAAGGCACTGAGAGTACTTATCAAGCAAGTTATGGAATGAGCTTCCTCCTTAAATATTCCCTGATCGAAATGATATGGAGCTCTTTGAAAAAGGTGTAACGACAGCTCTCCTTCAAAGCCGCATTTGCATTAGCTACTCCTCTGGTATTGCAAATGTCCAAGACGACCCTGACTGCTTTCCATGAGACGACACATCTCCCCTTTCCGTTAGGCTAATACATAAAGAAATACCTAGTTCCAGTAAATTTCTTTCTTGTAGATTTTTAAGATACCTTTAGAAATACAATTTGAAAACATCAGTTTATGAAACAGAAAATGGAGAATATAATTTATTTCTTTTGTAGTTCATGATCATCAAGCCATTACTATTCCATTGCTAAGTATGGTTATCCCTTTAAAATAAACGGATCAGGCTATAGTTCACATAGACTACGATCAGATTCAATTGGATATAAGACACCTTTGAAGACTACATGAAGAACTCTCAGGCATTTGTACGTCTCAGGAATCTGTATTTCCTCGCGAAATTTTACTTTACCATTAGAGCATAGGATATTTATTTTTCAATACGAATAATTATAACTTAAAAAAACAGAAGCGAGCGCTAAGAATGCGAACCTCGATCTATCGTCATGAATCCATATAAGATTAATTAATCGTTGCTGCTGAGAACTAACTTAAAATATTTATTCAGACTTATACTATACTATACGCCTATATCTGCCTTTTAACATAATCCTTGAAGTAAGACAAAGAAACCAGTATCACAGTTAAAGATATAAATTGACATAGTAATCGAATTCTATCAATTTAGTATTTGTGTAAAAAATATCAAGTGAGTGAGTCAACGAACGACCAGAGAGCTGGCACTTACCTCGGTCAAAAAATTAGCTTAGCAATTCAACGAGGTAATGTTGCCACTGTTTTCTGGGAACTCATCCCAAGGACAGTAATGTGGATGCAGCATTTTATTTTTAAGTTTGTTTTTTTTTGTTATAATACTTATGTTTTAAATTTTGGTTTTTATAATTTAATATAATTTAGACTTGAAATATTATATTACAGGTTTTTAATAAAAATGTTTAGATTTATAATTAAAAAAAAATGAAATAAAATATTTAAATTAGTATAGACGAATAAATATAGATAAAATAACGGGAACATTATAATTTTATATCTGATTTAGCCTTTATCGGAAAATTTTAAAATTCTAAAGACTAAAGGTGTCAAAATTACTTTTGTCAACAGTACTCAGTAGTATAATCAATAGTATAATGACAGTAATACTCAAGTATATTTTGTGCATCATCACACCCTCAAACTAATGTCAGATATGAGCTGCTAATACATACTAATTATTGCTAAAGCTTAATCTCTAAAATTATATTTGACTCTAATTGAAAACTCGAAGTATTTTAACCGCCAAGTATTTTGTGTTTCGCAGCAAGACCAGATCGATAGCGTGGAGTACTTTGCACTGCAGGCCACGGAGCACGTGGAATGCGGTGGCCAGGAGCTGCTCAAGGGCACTGTCAGTCGCCGGAAGGCTAAGAAGGTGGGCGACAGTCTGGCAGATAGTAAATTAGACGCCTGTATTAGAATACATGCTTGGCTGTCTACACAGTCCTCCGTTGTGTTGGTATTCGCAAGTTACAATAGTGACAATCCTCCATTTTAACGGTCAACTCCAATAACTACATTTCAATCTATTTTATATATACATAAAATAAATGAAACGGAACTGTAACGGAACGAAATGGTAAGCTAAGAAGTAATTCAGAAGTTAGCGCATTTAATGTACATGTATTTCAAAGTCCGAGTCATTTCTAAGTTTTAAAACGTAACTTAGATTAAATAATTTTAAATTTGATTCGTGATTAGCACGATTCCCTTTAGGATTTTGATTAAGTTTTTATTATAATTAGTATTAAAGAATTCCATGTTGCATTGTAATAATATAATAATAAATTTCCTTTTTTATAACGTACACTGTAATAATATAAATGAATGAATGAATGAATTTATTTATTTGTAAAGCTACGTGTACATATTCTGAAAAATTATATAATGATAAATAATAAATCTATTAATTTTTTTTTTTTCAGAAAAAAATTGGACTCATCATCTGTTTGGTGTGTGGATTTTTGATAGTTCTGTTAGTTTTAATCGTTACGTAAAAACCTCGCAACGTGGTTAACAATAACTTTCGAAGTGATTACAATATGATAGTGACGTGACGTCAACAAGAGATCTGTAATTACACACATCATCATAAATAACGATTTGCACTTTGTCCTCGTGTTGCTAGTCATGTTAATTGTACATATTTAATGCACTTAGAAATTTGTAATAAGGAATAATATAAGGTAAACCCGTGTGTGTAAGTGTAATTTATCAAAATTAAGAGCATACCGAATATTTCGGTTAAACTTCGAGAAGCTCATATATAAAAAATATCACTTTTATATTTCTTTCCCGTTAAGTAAAATAAATTCGAGTGCAGTTGAATGGCCATAGATGATTTCCACAACACTTCCAATATGGCGACGACCCTCCCCCTGCAGGGGTCCCCCGCCCCCTCCTACCTCAGTTGTTCTCAGTGAGTGGTGGCTCGCTGACTGATGTATAGCCGAAACTGTTCAACATAAAAACTTTTCATTAAATATAATTTCACTAAACATTACAATACACGAACGTAAAATGTATAAGGTGTCTGGGTTTTTACAGATTTGCGTTTTAAGACACACAACCACACACAGGAGAAAATAGCTGCTATTTTATGCTCTTGGTTTCGGCAAACTCTTAAAATTTCATGGATTACATACTTAGGGGCCATTCAAGTTTTACGTAAGCACTATAGGAGGGAGGGGGCGGGATTTGCTTTGTTTATTTTGAATGATATGGGGGGGTAGGGGAGTCTAGATGGTGATTACGTCATCGGTAGTTATTTACTTGTTTACACGAATGGCAACCCT
>DWON01010225.1:0-10908 GCA_018251015.1 Phocides pigmalion okeechobee
TACGGCGGGTTATGAGGGTGCCGGTGGTACCGCCCCGGGCTAGCTTAAACGGCTCTACTACCTTTTGAACCTACATAAAAATCGTTACTCCAAGAGAAAACCAAAATTAAAATGCATAGTTGCGTGCGTATCATGACTGAAATATTTGATCCAACAGCACGTCAAATTAAAAGAATATATTAAGTATATTTTTTTTTATTTTAAGAATATATTAATTATTGAGTTTTGGATAGCATAGTTAATTTGTAAATATATATTTTTTGTTTTGATTACTTTTTGGTTAATTAAGACTGTTTTGTATTATATTTGTAGTCGCTCTCAAGAAAAATAGGGTAGTTGCGCTAAAAATACAGTAGTTTAGAAAAAAATGTTGTCATCGAATCGGACGACATCACCTGATCGCCCCACTTGCCTGTTTCGTTTTACCTGAACTTCTGAATATTCGGATGCGTCGCGGTAAAAAATCAATTTTCTAGATTCATCGATTTCGGCTGTGCAATGCTCTGAGTCTGTCAATCATCTTACTCTTTTATTTATATAAGTTATATAATAATGATCAAATAGATAAGATACCCGTTTTAAATGTGGGAGAACTATGGTTCGAGCGGAGACCACTGCGGATTATGAGTGCATCATAATCCGTCTTAAAGCATTACTTGTGTTTCGGTTGAAGAGGTGCGTTTGCCGGCTACTCCTTAAAGCGAAGCAACCATATTAGTCCTCAGGAGTAGCAACGTATCTACATTCGAACTCAGATAGGATTTCAGTCGTGTTTGTGGTTTTACGTGAGTGTCTGTGAACTGCGACTACTTAACAACAGGTAGTTTGCATGCTCGTTTGCAACTCTTCTCACAAAAAACATTACATGAACTCATATGTAACAACAGAAAAATATTTCAATAGCCTACAAGTATTATTTTTCACACAAACTTTTTTTCGTTTTTCCCTACTTCATAATTCACGCACCTCACTTATTACGCTAACTCCGGCAACATTACTATACACTCTATTAAATTACGAACAGGAGAGCCGCGATGGTAAATTTTCCGCTAAACATTTTATGATCGTTCAGCGTTTCCGCTTTCTTTCAAGTTCATAAGTAATGCACATAAATTACCGAGTTCTGAGGGTACTTAGCGCGGTACATACGAAAATATGTACTGTATGCAGTTCACATATGTGTGATTAAAGACTGAGAATAGGATTTTATAGGTGGTAGAATTATAATTTTCCTGGGACGGCATCTACACCACCTTCATAATCTGTTTTGAAGCAATTTATGTGCTTCAGTTAAAACGCTGTGTCTACCGTTACACTTACAAGGGTTTCAGCATTTTAGATCTCGGGAGTAGCAACGCATCTATATGTGATCGCAGATAGGACTTGAGCTCTGTTTAAGCTTCAATGAAGACAGCGACCACTTAAAATTAATAAACCTGCACACTCGTTTGCTACTCTTCTAATATAATAAACATGATTGTAAAGAAACAAGAAATTGTAACCGAAAGGGTTTTTTAAAAGGTTAATTCTCAGTATTTTTGTTATATAGTGTGTAATACCCTAATGCTAAGGGCTGCCCTCGAGCCTCGCGAGACATCACATAAGGGCTCCGTAATGTGATGAGGCTCTCATCTTTCACTTATCAACTCTATTTTTGCTTACATTATGATATCCTTATATTTAGGAGTACTTGAAAAGCACACAAAGTCCGTGTAGAACGTAAATAATATACATAATCAAGCAACATCCAATGTGGTCACAGGTTGCATGGGGGATCGTTGGTGGCAATAATCTGGTTTGAAAATTTCTGCCAATTGGTGATACTTCGTATCTTCACCAATAACATTTACGAAATTAAAAACATAGTTTGCTTCATCCAAATCAAGCAGAACAAATTAATTAATTATAGTCCACAGCTCCTTTTTTCAGTTAAGTGTACTCCATTTTATAATAAAACTAATAATGATGGTTATGTATTTTTCCCGCGTTTTTATATTGCAAGAGTTTCAAACGAGCAAGTTCATCTGATGTTAAGTATCTACCGCTCATAACTGTCACCAAAGACAAATAGGACAAGAGTCTTAACTGGAGCCTTTGTACCATCTCGCAAAACCGGCTTATTTTAAGCATACTTCAAAATTTGGTTATTCAGAACACAATAGGATAAGAGTGGCGCTAAGTGAATCTTATAAATTCTCATGAAATTGAAGCATTATCCTTTTTCTTTTTAGCAAAAAATGGACGTTCATTCCTTCTTGTAAATCATTCAAATTGTACCAAACAAGAGGTTGAAAGGTAGCACTGGCGGGCTCATAATCCACCGTAAAGCATTGCTTATATTACGGTTGGAAAGGTACGGTTGCCGGCTACACTTATAAGCGAGGCGATCATCTCAATCCTCAGGAGTAGCAACGATTCTATTCACAACGTCCATCAGAACTTTTGCCTTGTTTGACATTAGTTGTGAAAATTAATAGACTACAGCAACCACTAGACTACTCGTAATTCACTCTACAGATTGTAAAAAAGAAGTCATTAAAAGAATTGCAAGTCTCATATTACGCTGCAAAGCAACTCTGGTGTTTCAGGTGGAGAGGTGCAGATGGAAATTGCCGGCTACACTTACAAACAAGACAATCACGAGGACTAAGACATCAGGAGCAGCAACGCTTCTGAACACTACGTCATAAATGACTTTATAACAGAAGTTATATATTGTCCACTTAACTATATAACTTCATAATCCGTGTCTTGCCCACTAAACTCCCTTTCTAATAAAAAACCAGGGAGGTACCACCGCCGCTCTCATAATTCGCCGTAAAGCATTACTTGTGTTTCAGTTGGAGAGGTGCGGTTTCCGGCTACACTTTGAAGCGAGGCGAACATCTTAGTTCTCAGGAGTAGCAACGCATCCATGTTCGAACTCAGATAGGATTTCAGTCATATTTGTGATTGTATACGAATGTCTATGGCCTGCGTATGTCTATGCCTCAGGTGGTTTGCATGCTCTTTTGCTATTCTTCTCAAATAATAAAAAAAACGAAATTCACTCATTGGAAAATCAATTATCAAGCGATATTCACAATATTTCTAAAGTCTGTATTGGCGTAAATATTAGTTTACGTAGTTTACTCCCAAAGTGCTTTTACCGATTAAAAGTTAGTCCAGTTTTATATCCGTATACGTGTAAGTGAATAAGTTTGCATGTTTAAAAAAGCGTAGCGTTCGTAGTTCCGTACTCCAGTTTTCAGCTGAGCAGTAATTTATAAAGCCGGGAATTCGTTGCTGGAGTGTTATTAATTAGCTTCGATGGAGCCGACGGTAAGAGCTTTCGATGTAGATACGGCACGGCAAAAACGTACGAAACAAAATTCAAACCGTACTTTCAACTGTACGCACGGTTGTTTCAAATAACTTTTTATGCATATTCGATTGTGAAAGCCTTTGTGTTTTAATCAGTTCGTTGATTTATATCTGTTGGTAACAAATAGGAATTCGTATCGCTAGTTCAGGATATTTTAACTTTTAATTATATTCTAAAGTCCGTTGTACATGTTGGGTATATTTATAATTAGATGGTGATCACATTTACGTACGTTACAACAAATCTATACAACTAAAATAATGTATCAGATGTCTGTCTATACATATAGATATATGAGTCCCTAATTATAAAAAATATAATTAGGGACATTAATTAACACAACAGAGTTCTATGCAATAGTTGTTAGCAATAATTGTTTTTTTGTTTATGCGTTAATACACGCTAATCTCAGAAATGGCTTAACCTGTTTCGGCATGGTTTTCACTAATGTCAAAATCATGCCGTTTCAATAAGTTTCACTTAACATTTCATGTTTGTTTTATTTTGTTTGGTCCATATTATTATTTATGGGCCATAGTTATGTCAAATAAGAAGTTGTGGAAAAAATATTAGAAATGTTTTTTATTAGAAAATTTGGAAACCCCAAAAAATCCACGTAAATGAATGCGCGGGCAGTGGCTAGTTCTGTTATTTAATAATTATATTAGCAAAACACACAATATATCGCTTTTTTTAGAATCTCGGAAACTTTAAGGGGCTGAAATTTTTCAAACTCTTTAAATTTAAATGATAATGTATAATTAAATTTTCCGTTTCTGAGCTGAACTCTTTATAATACTCGAATATTGCATGATCACACGAAGCTTCTTTTTATCTCCGAGGAAAACTTTTCAAATGTACCCGGTATCTTGAAAAGGAATGCAAGTTTCATGGGATTTACACCAACCAAAAACATCTAGGCTTCCTTCTGTACTTATAGAGAACCCAGGATCTCGAAACGAAAAAAACTGGTTTCTCTAGCACCATAACCCAATCGGGCACATCTTGAGGGAGCTTCCCCAGGTCCTTGGACTTCTACACTATAAATCCCTGTACGTTTTAGACGTGTATTATTAACTATTTGCAACGCCTTACCTTCCGTAAAATCAAGAAAATTTACTACTCAATTTATAGAGTCCAACCTTGTCCAAGTGTTTGAATCTGTACCTACCATGTGTCTGAAAAGGTCTCACAGTCACACCTACTTCTAACATGAACTAATTCTTACGTATCAGTTCAAAGGTGTTGTTGCACATATGTAAACATATGACATGTGAAGAAACGCATCTGTAATCGTCTTCATATGATTCTACATGAATGTGATGACTATCAATAAAGGGGACAGCATGCTCGTTTTCTACAATACATTTTTTATTTATAAAAAAATCCTTAACTTGACGGATCGTTTCCAATTCGCTAATGTCACTAAATTCCCCTGACAGTACATTAAGTAACACGATACCGCATCAAACCTTCGCTTAACTCGAAGGCAAACCACAACCGGAACCGATGTAATCTAGATCACAGGAAGAGCCTCCAGAGGGTATATGACTTACATAAGATATATGCATAGTAATATAATGATATGTTGAATCTAACGTTCTGTCAATGAAGAATTATATTATAATCGCTGTTTATAGATACAGATATACAATAAAATCATAAAACATTCATATTTCGAATGGCATTTTTAAAAAGTTGAAATGAAATGATTACTCATTTTAATTAATGTATTTGTAATTGTAAAGTAATATTATCGCGGAATTCATGCCTTTTACTATGTACCAGGTATTTACAATTAACGGTTTTTTAATTATGATTGCCGATATTTCGACCCAGTTACTTGACTCGACTCGTGGTCATGGCGAAATTCAGTTCAAAATGTATATATCTATCTTTATATCAATCAAATAATCTAGATGTATTTTAAAGTTCAATCCGTATTATTAAATATTAATTAATTCATATTAGTGATTATAATATTTAACAGAATATTTGATCTGTAAGCAATTTGGTAGCGAACAAACTCGATAAATAAATAAAAACAACAGAACAAATACCTTATGGCGATTCCGTAGCGAAGTGGAATACCGATCAGTCACGTAAAGGAATCCGGGACCGATCACTGGCCTGGGGATCATCTAAATGTAATTGATAAATTTAGAGATGCGATAAAAGTCTGGGTGTTTGTGTAACTGTTGAGGCGTGGCGTGACAATCATATCGACAATTTGAGGTACCCTAGTAGGAAGCTGCAATGTAGAACCAAAAAATCTAAATTCATCATTTCACATCAGCCAAATACATTTCGAACATCAAAATCATTTCAAAAACGTCTCATTGAACCGAATCATTATAGAAACAGGTGAGGTTACTAGTTTATAATCTAGACAAAAATCCTTCTCATCTTTTTCATAATGCTTATAGCAGGAACGATTTATGTAGAAAAGTATCAAATAAGCATGCGGCAGTCTGATGTTAAGTGGTGTCTGCAGCCCATGGTCATCCACGTCCAACCTCAAAGAAGAGTGAAGCCCTCCCTGATATCGTGCGCAGATCTATTGCTACACCTAAGGCTACGCTTCGCTTGTAGCCAGTAACCGCATATCTCCAACCAGAAAAAAAGAACGGCTTTACAGCGGATTATGAGCGCAGCGGCGGTACTTCGATTATTCTACCACCTTATTAAGTTCGATGCTTTATAGGAATCAGTTCTGAAAAAATATCATTTTAACTATCAGAAATTTGCTGCAGTTGCAAATAAGCTCTAGATATACTTAATTAGCGATACCGAATACGGTATTTTAACAAAAAATATAAGTAAACCGCATTCCTCTTACAGTCCGATAGATACTTGAAAACATTCGCTCTAATTTGAGCCCCAACCATCGATATGTGCAATCGAAGTTTTTACCGGCACATGATTCGCACTATTAACAAACTAGAATCCACTCATGACTCTGTCTGTATATATTTTTCACACTTTTCGTATTAGAAAAATAGCAAGCAGTAGTTTAAGCTACAAGTGATAGTTGCTATCCATGGACATCCTTATCCAATTTTACAATGTACCGAATACAAGTAACGATTTTATTTTCGCAAGTCACTACTTTCGCCGCGATCACGAGCCATGCAACTGGTTCCTAATATCGGCAACCATAAATAAAAAACGTTTACGTGAATACCCGGTACAAAGTAAAATGTATAATTTTTCGTAATAATAGACATTAGTTTTTTATTGTATCCTTATGAAACTTCAAACAGGATTGAAATGAAGACTAAGATAAGATTTCGTTTCATTTATAAGTATAATTTACAAATTTGCAACTCTCAAATAATAAAAAGAACTGCTTCGCGGCGAATTATGAGGGTGGGGGTAGTACCTTCCAAGTTAACTACGGTTTATCCATTACCTATCTTATATTATACCTACCATCTCAGATGTTTTTAAATAACCCCTCCAAAAAGTCTAAACGCATAATATGTAACGATAAAACCTCTCGTCTTCCCCCTCTCTCTCTATTCTCCATAACTTCTCTTCTCTTTTTTCGTTCTCCTTTTTCCCTTGACATATTCCCTGTGCTTCTTGTGAAGTCTACTTTTACATGAAATTCCCGTCTTGTTTCGAATATCAATCCGTACTCATAGACAATAATTTTATACGTCTTCTTTTCAATAAGCATTTGAGTTTAGAATAGTGTATTTCGTAATTACAGACAGGCAATTAAATAATGTTTTTTCGTATAGATAGAGCAGGATCGAAATGCCGGTTCCAACTAATTGCCACTTGAGATAACAACACGTGCGGGAATGCAGGATGTGAATCATTCGTTATTATTTTATCCTGTTACATCCGTTTTCACGTCGAGCGAGCTTTGTTTGGAATAATTGGTTGATTCTGTTTTGTAAAATTTTTGAATTATGTCCTCTGTATCAAGGATTTTATGAGCTTCAGCTTGAATGAAATTTGGTTTTTACTTTGTTTTTGTTTTTTAGTTTAGTTTTTAACGCAAAAGTAATAGCAAAAGGGGTTGAACTCCATTTATGTGTGCTATACGTTCCGGTTTTAGCGCACATTGGACAAGACTGATTTTTTTTATTTAGCACTAAAGAATGTATTTTCCTAATTTAGGAAAATACATTCTTTAGAAATAACAAGCAAAACATTTAGATTGCACTTAGTATTACGAATTTTTATGCTTTTTGATATGTGCAATTTAATTCACGCCATCTCAAATATCCCGTGATATAAAATAACCACCATGAAATCCAAATATAATTATAATCTCGTCTGAACTCGGTAACAGATACTACGATAAAGGTAAAATATTCTATTAACATTGCTTAAATGAGTAGTAAAATACTTCTACTATAAATACAGATACTTCTATTTCAGACGTCAAACCGTAACTGAAACAAAGACTTCTACCTAATTAACCTCAATTACTTGTCAGCCGAATATAGCAATGAGTGAATTACATTAAAACTCGCGAACATTAAAATTGATACAACTACCCCGTTGATACACAGTTGCTAACTTCAAAAACATTTGCTCTAAGAATTTATTCAATATTCTTGCAATTCGGAAAACGAATAAAGCGGAAATTGGCGTTTTCAGCTTTTAAATTACAGCCCGCATATCGCTCGCACGTCTTGCCGACAGTTACCGAATTTTCCGATTCAGCGAACGAGCTCGGGAGTAAATTCTCTGACGGACTACTTTTTATTATGTGGAAGGTTGTTCGATGCTCGGATTTACATATTTTTTATGTAATAGAAGTAGCAAACGAGCAGCCAGCCCACATTATGTTAAACGGTCCACTCCATTTGATAACATCTTTCTGGTAGATTGTTACTTAACACGTAAGAATTTTTTCAAGCTGAAATAGCTGTTGCCAATGTTATATACCTTGCAAAAAGATTGATAGTACCTAGAGGGTATGTATTACCGGTGTCCTACAATTTGAAATTTAGGTACCTGAGTTTTTCGCTCTGCTTTTGTGAGTCGCCAGGGACAGATAGCGGATGCATTGTTAACGAGATTAAGCCCCGGTTTTATACAGTGTCCTAATATTAACCTCGGCTTCAGATAAGACAGTTTTTTTGTGAAACTAAAATGTGAACTACTTTAATTTGGTTTTATTTCTTACTTTAATACTTTACAGTTTATTATAAAAAAAATTGCGTTATCTATTAAACATTATGAAACGATTTTAAACTATTGTCATCGCGGAATTTATACATATTATTGTATAACGAGCATTCACGATTTAAAACGTGTTAATCGTAAGTACATATTATATAGAAAAATGTAAACGTTATTACATTTAATAACAAATATATTCAGATGATATATATAATATATGAGAAGATAAAAATATGAGACACTAGTGGTAACCCATCCAACTCCCAACTGCACTTGAAACTATTGAAACTTGTTGACAGATTACCACCTACAAATACCGCTAGGCTATTCTATGTTAAAGCGTCCCTAACTTTAATAACGTCTAAATGTTTTAGTTGTCCTAAAAATAATAATTAAATCAATACATAGAATATCCTAATATTTATTGTTTCGAACACAAGATCCGTGTTCAGCTATTAAATTATTGACATGTATTGCCTGTCGTTCAATTTAAAATTTATTTGCGCTTCACATCGACCCCGTTTCGACAATCTGAAGGGTGCTTCACAGAGTTTTGTGTGGCAAAAGGCAAGAGTCGAGTGCAAGACTCCCTAGTTGTTAATAGTGAACCTTGCCACGTGTTGTCACGTACGACATCAATGCCTGCAATTAGTTTCATACTCTTCAGTTAGGAAAGGGTGGACGACATTATTTCACACACTTGTCATTGGTGCGAAAGTTGGAGAAGAAACAATTTGCATGGCTATTGTTCATATTGACTCTTGACACGTGTTTTCGCATGCATGAAAAATAAAACACAAAGAGTGAACAATACTGTGTAATCATCGGATTGCAACGATTTTGTTTTATATAATAAGTAATTTGGAAAAATAATAAAAATGTGCCATTTGGGTCAGAATTCGAGTTATTATTTAAAAGAGAGAGCGTCATCATATTTACGTAACATTTATTGCAAAATCTCTTTTATTTGTATTTATAAATTATATAATATTAATATACTAATTAATACTTATAAACTTTAGATTCATTATTATAACTAAAATTTATATAAATTTAATTGAGAAGCTATAAATATAAAGTTTATATTATTATTTCTCAATTAAATTTCAAAAGTAAAATACTGCATCTTAATTGCCGTCCCTTGGATGAGGTCCTCGAATACTGGCAACATTGCCTCGTTGAATAGTTAAACTAATTATCTAGCCAAAGTAAGTGCCAGCTCTCTGATCTTTCGTTAACACTATTGACCATTTCAACAAATGCTTGAACAATGAACTCTCATCAGATCCTCACGGCCCCATAGTTTTCACGCAAAGCAGCAGAAACATGTAATCTTACGTCAGACCTACGTATTTCTGCAATTTTTACATCGAATTGTTAAATGATTTCTTACCCGAAATACGTTCAAGGTTCAAGGTCGGGTATATCAAACAGGCGATATATGTACGAAAATACCCTTAATATCTATGTAACAGCATGTGCCAGTAATTGCTTGTAGCCATTAATGTCGTGCGTGTCAAGAAGCGTGTTAGGATGTAAGACAAGTCTCATTACATTTGAAATACATTTCTAATAATGATTTATTCATTTAAAGCTCTTTGCAGATAATGTGGATCATAAAAGTTGCAAATAGGTTTTTATTAAATTTTTATTAAACAAATAAATGTCATCATCATACGAAATATTGCTATATTATTTAAAATGTTTTAGTTCAAAATGCATTAGTACTGTAAAGAAAAAATGAAAATAACGGTTAATTCTACGTTAAATTTAAAGATATTGCTAATACTTGTTAATAAGATACAAAATATTAATTGCTAGTTATCCAACAGATTAAAACATTGAAGAATAAAATAGATTTTAAGATTACGAAAACTTTCATTTTATCTGTAAGTCGATATGTTATTAGATGCATTTCAAACGTAAATTTGTTCCAACTTATTCGGAATTTTCCATGTAGTATTGTAACTAGTATTATATAAAATGCATGTATGTCGGTACTTTACACATTTATATAAATTTCAGTCAACCAGAAAAATAGGGTCACCATTATCAAAGGGTCAAATGGGAACCCTAGTCAATGCACACATATCGATCTTATTATGCAATACAATTCCGTGGATTACGCTGCTCTTTGTACGCTAATGACATCACCAACATACGTCATTATGCTAGTAACTAGGAAGTTCTAGTGTCTGCATATAACACAATGTAGCGACTATCATAGTGTTATAGTCCATAGTACCTGGATTACCGAGCTTAACTCGGATAATATAAATAAACGACAATTTTCTTGGTTAACGCGGTAATACCTGAAGAACATGTTGCTTTACGGCGGGTTTTTAGGGGGGGGGGGGTGGCGCCCCCGGCGGGCTCTTACGGCTCTACCCCCCTTTTAA
>DWON01010226.1:0-10908 GCA_018251015.1 Phocides pigmalion okeechobee
GAATCTACTTTGAATAAAAATATTTTGATTTGATTTGATTTGATTTGACTAAGATGGTCGCCTCCAATAATGTGTATCCGGCAACCACACCACCCCAACCAAAACACAATACATGAACATGATGCCTTTCCGCAGGTTATGAGGGTAGTGGTGATGCTGCCCCGGGCGAGCTCTAACGGCTCTACCACCTTGAATTAGTTAGAATAGGATATGACACAGAGTGACAGAGCTTTTCATTTGAAGGAGATTTATATTTACAATATGTGAATCTAACATGTTACTGATATGAAAAGTTAGTAACAATATTGGCAATAATATTTCGATAATATTCTTTATACTTATAATTATTATTAGTGTAACAGTGATATGCATTTAGCATATTCTAGTAAAAAGTTGGCATAATATAAAAAAAATATTAGCTATAAGAAAATATTACTTTAATTTATTAAGCTTATATATGGAACTTCAGTACGTTGTAGTTTTACCGTTTAATGAATTGATTTTTAAAACTTTATTTCAAAATGACCAATCATTAAAAGAAAATAACATTTACATCATTAATATTTAAATGAAAACATATTTATTAATTTAATTACTTTGCCGCAATACAAATATTGGGTTATAAATTACGAATTAGACATTTTGTTAATCTGTTGGAACTATACATGCTCTTGATACATTATCGGCAATGTCGTAATAGGCCTAACTTTTGTATCATTCAACACGATTTATAAATAGCGTAGCACTAAATATATCGGAATTATGACGTTAATAAACACGGAACAAAACAATGATCATGAAACGATCAGTTTACAGATAGAGATAAACAACTTGTTATCATTGGATGAATGCAGATATTTCGTACCTGTGTATCAACTTTTTCACACCTCGTGACTGGGTTCGGCCCTCCAGATTTCAACGTCTGCCATCCGCATGGTGTGCCGCGTGCAACTCCAGCTATATATCGAGGGAAAATATTTTCACTAGGTATTTGTTTCGTAACAATTTCCTATAAGTTTCGTCATGGAAAAGTCAAATTGACAAGCAGTTGGCGATAATTAGGTGACTACCGATTGACAGCTGATTTCGTTCGGAAATTATAAGAAAAATATTGTTTAAAATTTAGACTTACAGCTATAAGTTTATTTATTTAATATTATGACATTAATTTTTATTACTGTAATATTATAACTGTATAACTTAATAGTTATGTATTTAATTACATAAAATATGATAGAAAACAACATAGTTAAAGAACAATAAAAACTAACCAGAAAAGTACATCTTGTTATAAAATAATTACACAGTATAAATATCACACATTTGATTTGACATCACATGACTTCTTTTATTGTAGTTGTAGTCTTCAACTTACTATCATAATTATCTACTTATGTCTAATTTTGTATTATTTTATGTAATAATTCATAAATCATATGCTTTGTCCGACTTAAAAAAAATTAACATAAAAATTCCGATGAAAGTATAAAAAAAAATAATAACTGTATTGATAAAAATATATGTATTTCTACTTTTATAAATTCTCCTGGTTGTTTGAAAACATAAATAGTTAAGAAAATAATGAAATTTGACACCGAAGACTTCAAAATTGGATGTAAACTTTATTTATTGAAAAAATAACAAAAAAATTATGCGAATTGTTCCTTACCTGTAGTTATTTAAAACAAAATAAAAAAATAGCAAAATGGCTGTCTCTAATGCTATGTTTTTGTTTGAAGTTGTTGTTGAAAGTGTTAAAAGTATGGTTGAAAGCCGACAACTTATCATTAGAAGTGATTTTGCAGATATTTTCTCACTTGAGTTGAAAGATCCAAAGCAAATGCATATTGTGATGCCGGAACCACCGCCCTTGCCTCCGGAACCCCCTGGGAAAAAGGGGAAGAAGGCAAAACCAAAGCCTAAAAAGGGTAAAAAGGGAAAAGTTGAGGAGCCTCCTCCAGAACCTGTGATACAATCAGGACAGTCCGTTTTGTTTACGAGCAGTGCAGAATTTCTAATACAAAGTATGAAGAAATTCCCATTAGAATTATCGCTATGGAGCAAAGAAGACAATCTCACTTGTATAGGCTCTACTTCAATACCTTGGGATCCAATATTTCTTAAATATTTAGAAAAGATTTGTAACTGCCAAGAGCCTCCATCTGTAACATTGAAAGAAGAATACAATATTTTTGAGGAAGGCAAGGCTAAAATAATGGCAAAGTTGGGTATTCAAGTGAAATTGTCTTACTTGACGGATAAAGTCACGACAGCCTTTCGTACACTTTCTGAGGATCCAACAGTAAAAAAAGTTCTGTACACTGGAGTAAACTCTAAAACAACGTCTTATATGTGTACTTTAAAAACTACTGATGAAATATTTGAAGAAAATTGTAACAAAATAGAAAATAACTTCGTAAAAGATAAACCAAAACCCAATAAAATTGCTTATGCCGATTTCAAGAATGCTCCTGGCGCCAATCTTACATTTTTCAATGAAGGAGATTATTGCTGTATGAGCCATGCTGACAAACCTCCTGAATCAATATACAAGGCACCTGAAACTTGTCCTGATGTTGACTTTATCATTGATTATGTCAGAAAGATTATAGTTTCTTGTAATGATAATATGAGGATGTTAACACCACAACCAACAATAAGGCCGAGAGTGAAAGCAACAGACATAGATAAATTATGTTACTGTAAGGAAACAAACTGGCCCGGTGGTAAATTTGCAGAACGATTTAAAAATCAGGCGCAATCTGAACCATGTCCAATATGCATAAACGCTGGCAAGAAACCGGAAGGATCTCGTGCGGCTACGTTTGATATAGCTAATATAAGAGGCCCCTGCGGTAGACATGACTGTAGAATAGCTAGAGATTTGAGAGCTTATATCGAAAATCTCGTAGAAGAGGATAACAACGAAATTGATATCAATGAAATTATTGGACCATGTGGTAGTAAAGAATGTACTCTCGCTGAGAAAATTCAGGAATTCTTGCGTCATGAAGGAATTTTCAGTCAGGATACTAATTTGGAAGGTCTGTCAACCCAATGTGCTTGTGTGAAGAAAATGCAAGATGCACTTAAAAAAAAAGAATCTTGCGATTCTTTTTGCCCCGAAGAATGCGAAGAGAGTGGCAGTCAGGCTAGTAATTGTGAAAGTAAAGGATGTCCATTTGCTAAAAAAGACGAAACGCGCGTGTACAATGTCTATTACTTCACAGTGGAGCATGATATTGACAAACAAAAATCGGGATCTAGTTCACCAGCTAATACAGACAAGTCAGCCGATACAGATAAATTTAAATATTGTTCTACAGAATGTCCTAGTATGAGAACTTCGGAAAAAACTTCTTGCTCTAAAACTGTTTGTTCCTCTTCGACTGCCAAAAAAGAAACCAGAGAGGATTCTGAAGTATCCAAATGTCAAGACCCGGTTTGTCCAAGTAAGACAATGGTCCCGCCTAGCCCAGCCGACAGTGATATAATTATTGACTTCGATGAAATCCATAATCCCTGCTGTGTAAAGTCATGTGATGTGGCAGAAAAAGTTAAAGATTTCATTGTGGATGGTGTTATGAGTAAGAAAAAAAAGACTGTTGAACAAGATGACCCATGTTATTGCGATTGCGTTTGTACTTTTAAATTTTCAAAGCAAACAACCTATTGCGCGGTGTGTGGTGGGTATGAATGTTTGGGGGATGATGCGAGAGAGATGCCGGAATATGCTAAGCCGCATCCTTGTCCCGTTTATCATAAGTTATACGATAAAAAGTATATTCAAGTTCAGAGCCCATGGCCTGAAGAAACTGATTCTAAGAAACAGCCTGATACAATAAGCATGAAGAGTTCGAGAAATACTGGTTCCAAGTTAGGCGCTAGTGATAAAAGATTAACTGTTAACCGGTCTACGAAAAGCCTGTCAGAAAAAAAGGACAAAAGTGCTGAAAAGGTGAAGAAGGCTAAACAGGAGAAGAAGAAGGTTGGAAAATTTACAGCTAACGTCGAAGATCACCAGCGTGTGTATTTTTTTTTAAGTTAGGTCAAACAAATTTGATTTTAAACTGGAACGTTAACTTAAGTATAGTTATTTTCAGATGTACTTATTAGTAATTAAATTAATTGAACAAATGGTGACAGATGCATATATTTACATGATGATACATTATAATTTATAAAGAATTATCAGGTGGATAAGGTATTTTGCGTTGTTTCAGCTCCACCAGTCGAAGAAAAGCGAATAGAAGTAAAATATCCCTACCCGCCTGTCCCTAAACATATGGGTTGGAATTGGACTGCTGAAGACATACCTGGAATGAAAGTATGTATTTAATTGTTATTTTGATTCCATAACTGGATTAAAAAGAAAGAAAATACTTATACAGCCTCGTAATGATTGAAAATGCATGGCATTTAGCTTTAGCTGTAGATATTTACAACTATTGTCTTTCAATGTGACTCCTACGTTATTTTCTGTTCGAACAATTGGTTACAAGTGCATTTTTTACTACAATATAATTAAAAAAATCCTAATTACAAATATGATTATGTAACATATAGTTAAGTAAAAACAATGTCATCAGTGTTTTTTTTGCGGTTTAAAGTAAAGGAGTTAATGATTAATAATTACACGTTTAAATATAGTAACTGTTTGTTATGTTGGTGGGTCTATATTAGATCGCATTTATTTCAGCCACGACCTAAATGGAAACCTGGAGCAGCAAATAAAATTTTGGTAAGAAGATATAGAGCTGTAAGAGAAGGAGTAGATATAATAGCAAAGAAAAAAAGAGCCATGATGCAGCGCAAGAAGAAAATAGAAATGAAGCCTACATTAGTAGTTAAGAAACATGATGGCGAATATACTGTACACATGGAAGTGTTCAAGAAATATTCAAAAGAAAGACTTTTATTTCAGTATCCATATGATGAAAAACCACCATTAGTTTATACTATCGGAAAAACGGAAGAAGAAAAGATAAAAATTAGAAAACAGCGTGAAAGAAGAGAGCGTAGGGAAACACGGAGGAAAAGTCGTCTTTTGCAGTCAACGTTTAGGGATAGATGTCAGGAAATTTGTTTAAAAGCGTACAATCAAGCCATTGGTTTATTGCCGTTGCCAAATCCGAATAATCCGGATTGTCCATGTCATACAGAAGCAGTAAACACTATTAGCCCACCGATAGATTCTTGTTCATGTTCTGATGAAGGGAGTATATCTAGTAGTGATACTGATGGGGATGAATGGACTATAGAGTTTACGCCGCCTGCTGCTCGTTGGGATGTAAAAGCAAAACACCCCCCTGTTTTAGCAGATAATGAAAGCCAATATAATTATTTGGATTATAAAGTGAAATTATTTGACAAGCACGGTAATCCTGTGGTTAGGTACTTTAAAGGTCCCGATGGAAAAATGGAATGCAGTGATTTAGGAGGCTTTTGGGGTCCCGGTCACGTTTGGTTGGAGATTAATAAAGACGGATACATAGGCCCCGATAATCGTTGGGCACCAATGAATTTTATTGGACCAGATGGGATGTTTTATTCGGCGGAAGAAGGTTTCTTTACAGACAGTAGTGGTCAAACTTTGAAAATTGGTATAGATGGCTACATAGACAAGGACGGAAAGTGGGCTTGGTATTCAAAAAAAAGGTCAAAAAGTCCGAAATCAAAGTCTACGGCAACTGGAACGACTATTAATTCTAGGAAGAGCGCTAAACCTGAACCCCAAGGAAAAGATAAAGGTCAGCCTAAGAAAGGACAGACTTCACCGACAAAGGGAGATAAAAAAGCAATGCCGGTTCCTAGTCCAACTAAAAGCGGTAGTGATAAAAATCAAAAAATGAAAAAGGCTGTTTCATATTCAAATCCAAAGAATAAAAATCCTGTAGTAATGAGTTTATCAGCATATTATAATAGAAGTCAATCACCAGTTTATTACAAGGATCGTATGAAAAACCGTGTAGATTCAAAGAAATTATCTAAGTACAGAGAAATAATGCAAGGACTACAAATATATGATGATATAGGTGAAATTAAACCCACTACGAAGACGAACAGAGCTTCAAACACTCCTAATAAGAAAATATCACCGTCCACGATTCGCGACAGTTTCTATAAAAACACTCAGGTAAATACAAATACTTACTCACGATCTGGTTCGCCTTTGATTATAAGATAAATTATGAAGGATTATATGATTTTGTATATTTTTTATGTTTCAATATTATAGTTTACAATTTATGACATTTCTTTCATAAATTAAATAAAACATGAAACTCTATAAATTATGTTCCTTTTTTATTTTTCATTATGTTATGTGGGTTTCTTTTAACAATATGATCTGATTAATTGCATTTTTTTCCGTTAACTGCATATTTTTAATGAGAAATATATTTTGGTATTTTACTGTACTTTAAATTATTGTGGATACCTAATTTTTACGTATCGTGTAACCGTATCGTCCTGTAGAGTATCTTGTGTGTGATTGTGTGTGTGTGTGTATAGATTCATTTTTTTTTTAAATCAGGTTATGATGAGCTAATGTGAATGTGATGTGAAAGTTGCAATTTTATTACTTATTCATCAAGTTTATTTACTTAACAATTGGGTATTATTCTATAGATAGTCGGTAGATTAACTTTTCATGTTTTGGCAAAAAACTAAAGGTATTTTACGTATGAGGTATCAACAAAGTGGTAAAGTCTATAAAAACTTTGATTGACATAAAATAATTTGCTTCGGGAATTAAAAAAGGAAAAATATAGGTTGTGTCAAAATTTAGATTGATGTCAGTTAACAAATTTTTTGGCAAAATTGTAAATTACAAGTATTTTTATTAGTTATTTTTCAATATATAAGACGTAAATGCAAATATAATGTTACTTCACCTAACTTTGTGTCAAAATTAGTACAAATATGGCTCTTTCGGATTCAATGTTTTTATTTGAAATCGTCATCGAAGAGTTTAATAGTTATATGCATTGTAAGGAATTTAGTATCAAAAGCCAATTCGCCGATGTCTTTACACTCAATTTAAGAGAACCTGACGATTTTAGAGGAGGAAGTGAAAGAAAAATTATAAAACCTAACCGAAAATTAAAGGTAAGGAATACTAGAACGGTTCTTAACAGTAATCCATCGAAAGCAAAAATCCAAACAGGCCAATCAGTGCTATTAGCTAACAGTATAGAATGGCTCACTTCAAATATGAGCAAACATCCTTTAGTGCTGTCTTTGTGGAGCAAAAAATACCCAGGAAAAATGCTTGGAAAGACTAGTATACCGTGGAGTAAATTATACATAGCTTGTTTAAATAAAGTGGAAAAAATGCATGATGCACCCCCAGTAATAGTTAATGGTAATTATAATATTATAAATGAATCAACGTCTAGATGTATAGCTTCCATAACATTGAGTGTAAAGTTAAGTCATCTGAAAGGTACTAAAACGGCTCATGACAATGTACAGCATATTCAACCAAAGAATGATATAGCAATAATAAATAATAATGATGCGTCAAAATTAGCGCATTCAATTCATGTCGAAAAAATGATGAACTGTTTGACAAATAACAACTTGGGCAACATCATTAAGGAAAAGAAACAATACTTACTTAGGGTGGTTAAAAGCAGCATTCATATGAATGAAAATAGTCCAATGACTTTATTAAGATCCAAATCTATGTCATCATTGCATCAGAATGAGAAAATAAATCCACTGAGTTATATATTTGGATGCCCACAAGGTATATTTGGAAATCGCGTATATTGTGTAAGTTATTTTACTGTTGAAAATGACGTTTCGGGAAAGGCGGATTCTCCTAAGTCTTTAGTTGAAAAGGCAGAAGAACCTAAAGGAAGATATCATTTAAAATTATGTGACAGTAAATGTCCAATGAAACAAGAAGAATCGGGCTCGGGAGGATGTTCTCAAAGTGTTTGTTCGTTGGATTTGCCGGACGAAGCTAGTCATCTAATTAGTATAACAAAATGCAAACAAGTTGCATGTGATAGCAAAAAGCATAGAGAACCTTTGCCTCCACCCGATGACCGTATTCTGTTGGATTTAACTAATCTTAAATCAGAATGTTGTAATTTTACTGAAAAAATAGAAGAGGTGGTTGGAGGGGTCTCAGGAAAAATAAAATTTGGCGATGATCCCTGTTTTTGTACTTGTGAATGTAGATTTGGTTTCACAAAAAAGACAACTTATTGTACTGTTTGCGGTGGTTACGAAACAGTTGGTGATGAAGCACCGACGTCGGCAAATAAAATGCCATTCCCATGTCCAATTTTTTACAAACTTATTGATAAAAACAAGTTAAAGAACTGGAGCACTTCTGGCAGTGAGAGTAAAAGGAAAGGCGATGACCAGAGTGTTAAAAGTATGAAAGTAAGCTCGGGACAGAAAGCAGCAGCGACCAGCAAGCGACAGGCAACTGCAAAAAGCGTTGAATCCGAAAAAGACGCAAAAAAGGGAACAAAAAAGAAAAAAGATGATAGATTTAAATTCAATTATGGTTATAAAGGTATACGTACGTATTTTGTTTATTTTTTAAAATATTTCTTTTATTTCCGACACTACAATTCGAAATTTCAACGTCGACCTCACAAATTGCTGTGAGTTAACTCCTGTATTTCGGTTGGACAAGAGTGGTTGTAAGTTACACTTTCAAGTGAGGTAACTATTTTAGCTCTCAGTAGTAGCCAATCACCTACGAACAAGCTTAGATACAACCATAGTTCTGTTTGAGTTAGTATGTGGATGACTGCAGGGTAGGCTGCAGCGATAATTTAAAAATCAGTTTACAGCTTTTTACACATAAAAATAAACTAATGTGGGAAACATAGTAAATTTTATTTTACATTCTTGCAGCTCCTGCAATTGGACACAGTGAATGTGCTATGCCCTGTAGCGGCACCCTTGGTGCTGTGCCAAAAAATATGGGTTGGCTGTGGACCGCTGAAGATATTCCAGGAATGAAGGTAATGCCATAATATTAATATTATTAATTGAACTGTAGGTATATGGCCGTGTTGAAGATTGTTTTTTTTTTTAATTTTTTGTTGATTTTTTTTAGTTTCGACCGATGTGGAAACCTGGTGCTGTAAATAAACATGTTCTTAGGCTTCTTAGAATTGCAAAGAATCCGGGCGAAGTTATTACTAAAAAGAGACGAAAGGATGCTGGAAAAAAGAAACGTCCACTTAAGAGGCCATTGCTGATCGTGCATAAGAGAGATGGAGAATATACCGTTACTATGGAAACGATGAAGACGTTTACAAAGCCAAGAGCACCTAATCAACATCCCTATGAAGATAAACCTCTAGTTACGTACACAATAGGTAGAACAGATGAGGAAAATCGTGAAAGACGAAAGAAGAAGGAACGCGAGCAAAGACGGCTTGAAAGAGCACAACGTCAATTTATACAAAGTGCGTTTCGCGATGTATGCAAAGACATTTGTCTTAAAACTTACCAACAGGCGCTGGGTATACTTCCGGGTGCGGAGGACCCTGAATGCCCTTGCTTCACGGCACAGTCGGATAAGGTTAATGCGGATGTTTCATGTTCTTGCTCTGAAGAAAAAACATCAATTGGTTCTGATACAGATTTGGATGAATGGATTGTAGAATTTACCCCACCTAACGCCACTTTCGATCCGACTTACAAAGGAAAAAAAGTGTTAAAGGCTGATGTTGGTACTCAGTATACATATTTAGATTACAGAGTTAAACTTGTAGACCGATTCGGCAATCCGGTACCAAGGTTCTTTAAGGGTCCTGATGGAAGGCAACAGTGCAGCGATTTAGGAGGCTTTTGGAGTCCTGATCACAATTGGTTAGAGATTAATGTAGATGGCTACGTAGCTCCAGATGGACGGTGGGCTCCCAATATATTTATAGGACCTAACGGTGAGCATGTAGATGCAGAGGCGGGGAAATTCCAAGCTGCAAATGGTAAGTGGTTAGTTGTTGGAGTCGACGGGTATGTTGACTGTGTTGGAAAGTGGCGATCTTATCCTAGACCAAAAGGTGTACCTCAGACTAAACGAACTGTTTTTGGCGGAAAAAAGAAAGGCGGGGCCGGGGACAAAAAGGACCGTAAAGGGGAATACAAGCCCTCTGAAGCAAGTTGGAGCTGTTTCGGTGATGTTTCTCCTAAGCATTTATCAACAATGGGTATCGTTGGCCATGGACAAGATAAAAAATTGCTTTTATCCGCATTAAAAGACATGTTAGCACATGGAGAGAACGTTAGGATACCACAACCTTCGACAGTATATCGTCTTCCAGAATCAAAAAAATCAAAGAGAGCTCGGATGGCACCACAACGTATTAAAAGCAACGTGGAAGACAGGTATAAGTGTCATCATCCAGTGCCTTCAGCAAAGGGCATAGTTGCAACGGATGAACAAGGGAACAAAACGTATTTTAGATTAAAAGATATCAAGAACAGAAGACCAAAAGAAAGATTGGCTCATTTAGCCGATCAGGGTATTAGTTTGAGCTCATTCCACGTGCCATGTTTCCACTCATTTATAAACTCGGAAGTAATGAAAAGGCAGCAACGAGAGAGGCTAATGGCTCTCACCTTAAAAAGTGTAGGAACACAAGCAGCTTGAATTTTTTTTATCGTGATACTGTGTCCGGTGTTTTAACAGTTTCGATGTAAGAATTGTGGTGTATTTATTAAGTGCAAGTTAGTTACCATATGTATCTGGTACTGTGATAAATGAAAAAATATGTAACGTTACGTAACTGTAAGAAAATTAAAATATTTATGGTTTATATTTTGTTTATTTATTTAAACATGAATAAACAAACACACAAAGTTCCTAGCTAAATATTTATTTCTACGTATTGTTTACTATCGATGAACATGAGAGTGATGGAGTTT
>DWON01010227.1:0-10907 GCA_018251015.1 Phocides pigmalion okeechobee
ATTTGAGATTGGACGTGGTTGTCCATGGGCTGCAGTGACCACTTAACACCAGGTGGCCTGCATGTCCGTTTCTTACTTTTTCGCAATTAAAAAAAAATGGTTTGCATGCATTTAAAGAGAGAACAATAGTTCGACCGGGGAGGTACCACCGCCGTCCCCATAATCCGCCGTAAAGCATTACTTGTGTTTCCGTTGGAGAGGTGCGGATGCTGGCTATACTGAAACGAGGCGACCATTTGGGTCTTCGGGAGTAGCAACTTATTATATCTACGTCGAAGCTCAGATAGGATTACAGTCGTGTTTGTAAAAAAAAAATAGTCTTCATTGCCAACCCGTAATTCTCAGGCTCATGGTTCTATGGACTAGCGACATCTTTTTTTAAGTAAGAAGATTAGAGTGAGAAAAGAAGAGCAAACGAGCTTGCAAACCACTTGATATTAAGTAGTCGCCCATAGACATCCACGTACAACCACAAACAATACTTCTACCACTTCTCTTTGCTTTTATAGTTATAAAATAACATTGATTTTTCGTCTCGCTAATTACTATGTGGTAGGTTATGGTTGCGTTACTGGTCGCCTCGCTTCAAAGTGTAGCCGGCAGCCGCACCTGCCAACCGAAACACAACACTTTAGAGCAGATTATGAAGGCGACGGTGGTAGCTCCCCGATCGACCAGTTCTTCCTCCTTCAACGTATTCTCTGCGTTTATAGGCATTAACGTCGACTGTTCGAAGTCTTCAGTCTGCAATGCTTACTCGCCTTGTCGCAACTACTCAAGTGGCATTCGATCTGGCTCACGCTAAAGTTTATCACTGATTGCTACTAATTATAATGGGTTTGGGCTATAATATCCCATATAGTAATTAGCGAAACAAAAATTTACTGCTATTTATATGTTATTGTAAGTAACAAAGCGAAAAGTCAATGTTACTTTACATGTACCGAAGCAGAGAGGTGGTAGAACTAAAGTTCGACCGGGGAGGTACTACCACCGCCCTTGTAACCCGCTGTGACACAATTCTTGCAAATAACAGTCAGTGTTTCTTTATATAAGCCGCATAAGATAAGGGATAGAACTATATTTTGACCAGAAAGTTACTATTGTTGAACTTACAATACGCCATGTCGATCGGAAAAGTCCCACCGCCACTCGCAGCTTCCACCGTGAAGCATCTTTGTGTTTTGGTTGCAGAAGTAATTGCTGGCTGAACTTAGCGAGGCGATCTTTATCCTCAGGAGTGGTAACATATCTAAGTACCACCTCAGATAGGGCTTCAAGTAAAGTTTAACTATTCACGTAGTCTTAAAAAGTATGTTTAACACTATTCGTGAATAGTCGCAAGAAAAACGTAGGCTGCAGCGCTTGTAACTACTAGAGGCTATATCGCTTGTCCGGAAGAATACAGTATCATGTCAAAATTTGGCACTAACTGAATTAATGATACAGTTCGACTAAAAAAGTAGGTTAAAAACTTTGATCGCTTCTCCTGAAAAAGTACGTTTTTACAGTTAATACAGTATTCTTGCGGACAAGAGATATGTGGACGTTCATAAGCTGCAGCATCTACTTAACACTTTCCCTGCGATGTACAACATTGCTGCGTAAAGCGCAGCGCAAGTTGCTGCTTGTACACACCTGTTGTATGTAACAAATCTGTATGGGGCGGACATTACATCTGTATATTCATAGATGATACACACATGCATAAATATAGTATTTGTTGTAATTGTCGACGCATCTTCAGCCTAGAGGAATAAGCTCCAACTTAGTGCCGCCTCACGCAACGCTGACCCGATCTAATATATGACCGTCATAATCAAAGTGTTCATTTCAGGTAGCTTGCACTGACATAAAGACAAAGCATAAAAAATCTTAATAGGTTTTCTTGTAATACTGCTTTTATGCAATGCATATTTAACTTAAAACATATTTCATTTCTTGAGTAAACTTACAGTTCCTCGTATGTCCCGTTAAGGATTCCTAGATATATCACGAGGCTAAGACACAGCTCAGTTGAATAGCTTGGAATTACTGCTGCCTACACTCTTAACTCGAAGTAAGCTCTCAAGAAGCGTATGAACTGTTTGTCTGTTACACCAAAGTGTAATGATAATATTGTAAAGCATGAAATTGCAATCGCTATTCAGCGCGAGAGTGGACAGTGTTCTTTACGCCGTGGTGCATAAACGCGTACTTACATTAGATAATTTTTTTTGTTTATAACTCCAACTTTTACTAACCCACTGGGAAAATTATTTTTCTATTTGGAAGAGAAAATATCACGTGTAAGGGTGAAAAATAGGGTGTTACTTATTATATCGAAGTTAAGTTGCAATAACTTAATTTAGTTAAGTACAATAAAATACATCTGAACGACATTAACATTCTCATGGGGAAAGTCAACAGATGCAATTTCTGTTATAATCAGCTGGATTTTATTTAAAATTATTTACTACCTATAAAACTCAGACCAGTTTAAAGAACAAAATCAAATTACTTCATTTGTGAAGAAAAAAGCAAATTTCTAATTTATTGCTTCAAAGGAAAACCTTTTATAATGAAAATTATTGTAAATTACAAGAAAATTATGGAGTTATGTAATTCTAGCTTCACACTAACACTAATTTCTTTCAATTTTTTATGTACAAATTGTGTTTGTTTTAAACGATGTATAAATACATATATGAATTTTCTTTCACCGCTTCATCATCGTGAAGCATTTTCCGAAAGGGTGACAGATTTTTTAACTTAAAAAAACAGTTGTGTAAGAATCTTCCAACAAATGCCTTCTAACTTTAACTTTACTCTAGTAGCATTACGAGTTAGCCATTGTAATATCTCGTCATGCAATAAATTTAAACTCTTCCCAAAGTAGTATTACACGCCGGTGTAACAAAGGGCCCTAAGTGGCTGCATAGAGCACATCTAGTCGAGTAACGAATAAACCGGCGTTTAGTTTTGATTTATTAGCACTGCGTATCGCGGACAACGGTAAACGTGATCGTTTTAAACGATGTTACGTACTGAGCGTTTAAACGCTGCAACGATTTTTGGTCGTTTTGAACACGCTGGCGTTGACGCCGAAACGGTTTGTCGATGTTTGAGCGTTCACGTAGCCGTTGACGATAAAACGAGTTAAGAACGAACTAAATACATAGTAACATGTAACGATATTTGAACTGTTTCGCGGTATTACACGCAGACGTTTTCCTGCTGAAACCATTATAAGAATATTTGATTAAATGTAAAAGTGAAAAACTGACAATTGGTAATTGTACCACAGGATCTGTATGGTATCTATGGAAAACACGATTTAAATTAGGTTTCTTAAATTAATCAAATATTTTTATTTGTTGAATATAATTTATTTCGTTAAAAATTAAGTTATTGTGACAAGAGTAGAAAACGAACGTGCAGGTTACCTGATGTTAAGGTGTCGCTGCAGCCCTAACGACTGAAGTCCCATCGGAGATCGCACGTAGTTGTATTCCTACTCCTAAGGACAAAGATTGTGGCTTGGCTAATTAGGTGACATTTATATGCGTATTAGATTTGACATAAGTCAAAAGCAAAATTAAAAATAATGTAAAGCTTACGACTAATAATGATAACAGTATACGTGAAGATGACAAATTAAACAAATTAATATTATTATTATCTTTACTGTATTTTTTACAGAAGAAAATAAAATTAGGTATTTATTAAACCCCAGCTTTTTAAACTTTTATCCGAAAACGCCTTATTTGTCGTAGATGCGCAGCAGTAATGGAGGAAATTATTGCGTAAGACTCGATTTAGAGTGGCATTAGTAGGTATTGTGATTTGAAATGTAGCACGTTTTAAGAGCATTACAGAAAAGCTACTTCTAATTTTTATTGTAATCATATAGCTTTTATTATTTATGTGAGAAGAGTAGTAAACGAGCATGCAAACCCCCTGGTGTTAAGTAGTGGCAGCCCGCAAACATCTACATACAACCACAAACAGGATTGAAATTCTATCTGAGCTCGGATTTACATACGTTGCTACTCCTGAGGTCTAAGATGGTCGGCTCGCTTCAAAGTGTAGCCGGCAACCGCACCTCTCCAAACACAAGTAATGCTTCACGGCGGATAATGAGGGCGGCGGTGGTACCTCCCCGGTCGAACTATTCTCTCGCCTTGCAAAATATATGTAAGTGCTAATTAATTATAATAAGGTCATATCTTCGAGAAATGCCTTGCCAGTTATTCGACCGTCGACCTCTGGCTTAAAATTTCATAAAAGCTTGAAAGACTTTCGAACCTTTCTGTTAGAGGCAAACAGATGTGTTATACTCTATACAATACTTTTATATAGTCTCTTGGATACTTTTTTTTTACATTTTAGCCTGAGGAAAAGGCAGACGGACAATTTGACAGAAAGAAGAAAGAAAGCATGGATATTCGCAACAACACCAGAGGAGTCACCAATGGATCGCCGGCTAAACCAAGCTATAATATATATACCTATAATTTCCAATAAAGTAGGTACATGACCAATGACGTCTGATATTACAACTTGCAATAAATATAGTAATTGCAATAAATATAGTATTGAGTTACCGGCGTCACTGTGCGGCGCGTGCGCAGGCAAATCTAAGATACCATCAATAAGAGATGTTCTATTCAACAGTTCTTATCGATGTAATGACTTTTCCAATAATACAACATTGACTGTAAATGAAAATTTATTTATAATAAATTCGTATCTACTTTATTGCATTACCTTTGTATATTTATTAGTGTTTTTCTATATATATTTACATTACTTAAAACTAATTTTAATAAAAGTGTAACCTATGCAAATACGGGGATCAGTGCCCATTGCGGCCTGGTACCACGCGCCACCGCATTCCCACGTTGCATAGCTGTAGCAATTCTCTGCGCGAGATACAATTCAGCCCTCTCGCCACTACGGCGTCGATCAAACGTGGAGCTAATATTTACAATAAAATATATACTCATATACACTTATATATATGTACTCTTTTATACTCACATGTACGAGAATGTAAATTATGTTTTTTTTTCCAAAATGACATCAGTTTTGTAATGTGACTAACATTTTTATTTATTTTATTTTCAAAGCACTATCGTGAACACTCGTTGGAATTGCCGAAAGAATACAAAAATGTGGACAATATTCTATTTATTACGTGCCATACTTTGAAATTCAAAAACGTAAGTTGAACATTTTTGCAGTCGAACTTTTGGTTTTGATTTTATATTTATCGATATTATTTTATCGACCACCCCAACACTGTCCACCAGTTGTCGTGGAACAAACGGTCCTGCGTTACGTAAACATAATATTACGCGGTCTATAAACGGAGACGGTAACTGGATCGCCGCGTTGAAAGCTAATCTAATATTGGAATGGCTTGTGTTTTCTTTGTGCGGGTATCTCTTGTGGTCAGGCCTTCTTAAAGTTTCAATGGTGGACTGCGTTGGGGTTCCGTAGCGAATTGAAAGAACCTTCGTAACTTCGATATTTCAGTCAATAACTGTTTCTCTGTTCCTCTGTCAATCTCTTCCTTTGTCTAATCTTCTTGTCTGTCTATCTATGTCTTTCTGTTTATGTGTTCTTCTGTCTGTCCATCAGACTGTCCGTCGTTCCGTTTGTTTGTTTTTCTTTATGTATGTCTCTTTGTCTATTTGTCTAACTGTTCGGCTGTCTATTCATCCATTTGTCTTACTGTCCGTCTTTGCAAGTATCTATGTGTCTGTCTATTTGTCTGTAGATGAATATACAAATAGACGAATAGATGGATAATCCATCTATCCGATTGTCTATCGATCCGTGTATCCGTTTATCTGATTATGTCTACATGTACACATGTCTGCCAATCCTATATTAAATCCTATATTATTATTCTAAGTTAATCTAGCTCATATAACCCTACGTTCCTCAGCCCTATCCCCAGTCATAAAGTTTCGCCGTGACATTCCAAACGCAGTTACAACGATCGCAGCAACACTTTGAAAACCTCCATTATTTCTTTGTGGTGAACAGTAGCCACGAAACTTTAAATCACTATTGTATTGTTTCGGTAGCGTGTTGGGATTTTCAATTACAATAATTTTGTAGCCGACCGCAGCCGAATAAGTTATGGTTTGTATTGTGGGTGTTCTTGCGTCTCTGATATTTACACGTAATTTGTACATCCAATCTGGATTTCATTTATCGATAGTGTTTTTCCATCACTATTTTTATGACTAAATCAATTTTGGAAATTAAAACATGTTCAAATACAGTTTTCAAAACTAAATTCATATAAATGCAACTTGCCCGGGAGCGCTACAACAGCATTCTGACCACGATCTAGGATCGATTTGAGGACCAACCGCGACCCCCATAATCCGCTATGATGCAATCATAAGCATAGGTGCAGTTACCGGTTACATTTACGAGTTAGGCCACCATACCGAACTTTATGCATGAAGCCATTTTTCACCGTTTACTGAATTCCCACAGAATTTCATTTAATGTTTTTAACTTAGAATATTATTATTAAATTTCGTTGACTTGTTTTCATTATCAAACAGTAGAAGTTACAACGAAGTAAAATCTGTTGTACCATTTGCAGTAATCTAGTGTACTATTGATAGATTAATTAAACATTCATAAATCATAAATAACAGCCCAATAATTCAAATAGATTAAAAGATCAAATCAAAACAATGATTTATTAAGCGGGTCACTGTATCTACTTAGTGCGTTTTAATTAAAACACATAATAATTGACATATAATTAACATTTATTATAATAAACATGTTGTTATTACGTCTGTTCACATGTCTGACAATAAGCGATTAAAATAATATCAAGATAACTTCCAAATAAAACTTGCATCAATTTGAAAATAAAATTGAATGTTCAACTTGCCTAAATCTATTGGCGGGACAGTGATCCTTTTAATATTATAAATGTGAAAGTTATGATTGTATGTATGTATGTTTTATTGCCGCGGAAAATCATTTGAACCTATTATTATGAAATTTATCATAAAAATAGATTAGCCTTTGAAGACGGATAGCCTACCGTTTGTTACGAGAATAAAATTTGAAAGAGTTGACATAGGAGATACAATTTACTACAGTGAATTGATTGTTTTTTTAAGTGATTCAAACATGTTTTTGTTATGTTTAGTTCCATAATATAGCGCAAATGAGACATTAAGACATACAGACGGAAAGTCTAAAAACAATTTTGCTGGGTTCCATTACGCTTATAAAGACATAACAGATCTTCTCATATGTCTTCCATATATAGACAACGATCAGTTACAAAATTATTATATGTTTAGCTAAAGTATTTACATACACTTAATGAAAGTAAAATCGTTATCAGCTTTAAGCGCCTGTTGGTTCTATTGCTACAAACAAAAACTCACTTAGTCGTTAGTTAACAGTGAAACAAGTCCTGAGGTTCAGGAAAATGTGTTCAAAATCTCAGCTACGCAATAACTGAGAGCAATTTATTAATTTTATTATTACTACGTATATCATCCATTTAGATATTTTACACATTATTTTGTGAATATCATCTCAAGTTATTATTTTCCGTTATGACGTTTTAGAGACCAGGAAAGCCACGGAATAACTAATTGTAAATTAATTATTTACTTGATTACTTAAAGGACCTTAGTGTATATAGCCTAAAAGTGGCTACGCTCGTGCAAACGTCTATGTATTAGTGAATTGTCGGCGCATCTTCTGTCTAGAGCTATAGTTTAGGTCCGCCTCCCACAACGGAATACAATATATAAGTGCCCCAACAAAAGTGTTAAAATATGATAAGCTAGGCGTTCAAACTTACACCATTCAGCCGGGGAGGAACCACCGCCATACCCATACCTAGAGTGAACCTTACTTCCATTTAGGTAGAAAGGTTGCCGACTCACTACAAATGAGGCAATGAGGTAGTTGTCATAAAGATCAACACATTTAAGATCAACTTCTAGTGAGACTTTTTATGGATTTAGTTACAAATGTCCATGGATGATAGTGACCTCTTATCACCAAGTAGACTGTCCGGTCGTGGCAGTGACCACTTACCATCAGATGGACTGCACGCGTTTACCACTTCTTAAAAAAAAATCCTAGGTTCACATGAACTTCCATTGCAAGTACTAAGTACCCTCTACTCTTTTAAAAAAAAAATCTGATGTTCAAATTAACTTCGACTACAAGTAATAAGTACTCACTGTTTACATTTGAAATAAACCGATATTGCATAAGTACGTGTAACACACAGATACAGAATGTTGTAGTGCGTAGTATATTTACTACCATATTGCAGAGATAATTTTACTACTGCCTCCGACGTAGTACACAGCGATAAGGGATATAGTATTGCATTATATTGAATTCTGTTTAAGGCGATGCTCTACATTTTAATTAACGCTACGATTTATTTAATGAGAAGCGTTGCAAACGCGCTTGCAAGCCTCCTGATGTTAAGTAGTCGCAACCCATAGACACCCACGTACAACCACAAACACGACTGAAATCCTATATGAGTTCGAATGTAGATATATTGCTACTCCTGAGGACTAAGATGGTCGTCTCGCTTCAAAGTGTAGCCGGAAACCGCACTGCTCCAACCGAAAAATAAGTAATGTTGTACGGCGGATTATGAGGATTATTTCTACACTCAAACCCAATACTAAGATGGACACATACACAAACACCCAGACCCAGAAAAAATATAAATTCAGACGTCTGCTTGTCCAAAACTCGAATGTCAGTAGTTCAGGTTAAAGTTCGTCATATCGTAAAATGGATTAATGAATCACTACTGCCACGTTGATAGTCATAATATCTGATATATTTTACCTATTGATGAGGCAGTAATGGCTTGTTATGTGAGAAGAGAAGCAAATGATTATGCAAGCCACCTGATTTCAAGTAAAGAACTATAACTTATAGGCGTCAATTAGAATATAAATAATTAAAATACATATATATAAGTTTTTGACAACTAAATAAAAAACTGAGGCTAACTATTTAATATGAAAGTAGGTAAATAACGGTATTATATAAACGTCTTGTTTACAAATTCATTGACGGTAAAATAAAATTCTCTGACTCTCAAATGATTAAAATAATTTAGGTACGTAGAAAAAAAGGTAATATCACCAAGGCGAATCTGTTACGGTCTACCACATTTCGATTTGAATATTTATTGCTTCCATGAAAGAATAGAACGGTAAAAAGATATGATAAAAAACGGTAAAAATGAGCTTCCTCCTGAAACCCTATTCCTAATTCCTATGACATGGAGCTCTTAAAAAGGTGCATAGATTTCTCCTTCAATGTTGGCAATGCTGTCGACTCCTCTAGTGGTCCTCATAAATATGTCCAGATAACGATGATTGTATTCCATTACATTGCTCGTCTGCCTTTACGTTAAGCTAATCTTAAAAAAAGTACACGTTATCAATATATTTAAATTGAATATGACCTATATAATAATCGATTTTATATACTGAAAGATACAAGTTAACTGTAAATAAACTCAAATTAAGTTATAAATTAATTTTAATTGTTAAATAAAGACTAGAGTAGAGCCTTAAACTAAAAATTAAATACAAACAAAATGTAAATTGAAACCGCTTATCAGAGGAAACTCAACAGTACTCAACGTTATCGCTGTACTCTACAGAAATTAATTATTTTGTCTCTTTGTAATTTTACAACAAAATGCATATTTTAAGTCTAGATTTACATGTCAAACACTGAAAATTAGAACAGAAATTTAAATTCTTCATGTTTGCTTGGGCGAAAATGGAACCCGCCACCTTTTGGGTGTCAGATCGGTTTGGTTATGGCTGCGATCACGAGTCTTTAAAATATATTAAAATTACAAGTTAATAAGTTTTCCCGCCGCTTTTTATAGATTAACCTAAGGAAAAGGCAAGTGATAAATTCAAAAATATCTTTCTTGGTACTCATTTGCAATCAAAGGATTAATTATAAAAAAATCATATTTGTATACTTAACTTAAAAATAATAATTTGCTCGACTAAAGTATTTCCTGTATTTCAAACCCGTCAAGTTTTATTTACGCAACGAAAGGCAGCCTATGTCCGTCTCTGAGGTCAAATATTTTTCTATGTTAAAATTCATCAAATCCGCTCCAGCCTTTTTGACGTGAAAACGGAACATACAAACATACTTCTTAAAAAAAATCTCTCCGTAGTAACTTACTTCCCCTATTTCAACCCTTATAAGTTTTATTTCTGCAACTAAAGATAGCCCACGCAAGTTTCCAAGGGCGAAACTTTTTCTGTGTAAAATTACATCGAAATCGCTCCAGCCCTTTTGACGTGAAAACGGTACATACAAACATAATTTCAAACATAACATTAGTAAGATACTACTAGATAGAGTCCAATATTCTATTATTTATTTGCCACATACCGCTGTATGTCAAGTGTGTTTGCGAAAATAATCTGATTTTGCAAATATTAACACACGAAAGGTCTGTTTATACAGTCAATAACGGGTGGGTCTGTTTATATTGATACTGTAAGTGTGGCGATGCGTGCAGTTGTAATAATTCCGTAATAAAACCACTTGATATTGATACCTTGTAGATATTAATAAATACAGAACAGTGTACTATTATATCGTTATAAATGAATATCATTTTAAAGGTGGTAGAGCCATTAGAGCTCGCCCGGGGTGGTACCACCGCCACCCTCATAATCTGCCGTAAAGCAACATGTTCTTCATGTATTGTGTTTCGTTTGGGGAGGTGTGGTTGTCGGACACATTATTGGGAGCGACCATCTTAGTCCTAAAGAGTAAGAACGCAGCGTTCATCCTTAAATAGAACTTGTTCTCTTTCATATTGGACGCGGTTGTCCATGGGCTGC
>DWON01010228.1:0-10907 GCA_018251015.1 Phocides pigmalion okeechobee
CGCATCCGCGTCCATCCTTAAATAGAACTTCTGTTCTATTTGAGATTGGACGTGATTGTCCATGGGCTGCAGTGACCGCTTAACATCAGGCGGCCTGCATGCCCGTTTCTTACTCTTTCACCACAAAAAAAAGTTAAAAACACCATTAAAATCTGAAACAAAATAATAAGAACCCTAAAAGTAAAATATTGCATTTAAATTGCTGTTTCTATGATTTTACTTACTAAATGATTATATTCAAATCGCTGTCTTCTAACACTACGACCACGTACCACGTAGTCATAAAATACTATACACCTTTTCCTAGATACACAAGATACTTACACGTTTAGTATTCTGCTAGACTAGGCATATTGACATACTTGTTTCGCTGCTCTGTGACAGATGAGACTTGTTTTATTATTTAGTTGTTTAGTATTTGTTTCTATGTAGAACACGGTATTATGTCGTGATAAGGCTGGATCAGATCATATTAAGAGTTGATCGAACCGTTCGATCGAGTTTATCTGTAAATTATTACTAATAATTTCGTTTTACGACACATAGATTTATCAAATCACTTCGTGAAGTCAAATAGTTTTATTATAAGGACAAAACAATTTACATGGATACCATATTGATACGTACCAAATCAAATACATTGGTGATCTTATTCATTTTATACATACAAATAATTATTGTCTTTTGGAAAAAAGTGGTAAAAATGTTGCGATTTGTGTCAAATGTTATTGTAAAAACAATGTTTTACTGTCAAGTTTTGTTATATGATTTTACATAGTTTTACGAACCTGTTTATCAGAATCGTGAAAACACGGTATGTATATTATTTTTTATTATTATTTATTATATTATATTATTTATCATTGTAGTAACATGAATAATTTGTCATTGATGGAAGTTTGGATAAAGACATATATTTATAAAAAATATCATTATGTTTAGTATGTACAAAATTATACATTTATAATAATGGTAAGTATGTCGAGATTTTTGTCAAATGTAAGGGTATAAACAAATGTTTACGGAATTATTTTTCAGAATTTTGACTACAGGGCATACGAAAATCCGAAAATCCGAGCCGCGAGACCGCAGTTAGCTTAGCGAGACAATATGGCTAAGCAGAGCTGGATATATGCGTAAATGTACTGCGGCTTGGGGTAAGGAAGTTTAAAATGAGAACTATTGTATTATTTACCATTGTGGTAAGATAAGTTACTTATCGTTGTGGAAAGTTTGAATACAGCAAATTTTTAATTATTATGATAAGTATTAATAAAATGATACATTTATAATTACACTAAGTATAAAGTATGAAGATTTGTGTAAAATGTTAGTATATGATTTTACATAACTTTCTGGAATTGTTTATCAGAATCGCGAAAATGCTGCATACGATACTCCGGCTATCCGAGCCGCGAGACCGCAACTAGCTTAGCGAGACGATATGGCGGTAAGCAGAGCCGTATATATGCGTAAATGTACTGCGGCTAACGATGAGAATGCTTAAAATGTTATATTATTTATCAATATGGTAATATAAAATATTCATCATTGCAGAGAGTATGGATAAGTCACAGGCTTATAATTTTAATCATTATGGTTAGTGTACAAAAGTATAGATTTATGATTATGATAAGTATAGGACATCTGGATTTGTGTCAAATGTCAATATATGATAACACATAGCTTTACGGATTTATTTATTAGATTCGTAGATAAACGGTATACAAAAAGCCGGTTATACGAGGCGTGAGACCGCAGTTAGCTTAGCGAGACAATATAGCGGTAAACAGAGCCGGATATATGCGTAAATGTACTGCGGCTTGCGGTGAGGACGTTTAAAATGTGAACTATTATATTATTTATCATTGTGGTAAGATAAATAATTTATAATTGGGGGAAATTGGGATAAAACCATAATATTTATAATTGTGGTAAGTACATAATGTCGAAATTTGCGTCAAATGCCGCTGTTTACGATGATACATAGCTCTGAGAAATGTTCATCATGATCACACGATGTAAAGCCGGTGATCCGGGTAGCGAGACCTCGGCTAACTTATCGCAATATGGCTGTAAGCAGAGCCGGATATATGCTTATTGCGGCTTGCGGCAACGATGCTTAACATGAGAACTGGTATATCATTTATCATCGTGGTAAGGATGGATAAAGCTAAACTTTAGTTTAGTATAGAGTTTTTATTATTATAGTACGTAAAAAAGCTAATAAATTTATTTTTTTCTCAAATATAAAAATGATGCATTAAATTATATAGAAAATATATTATATAGTACAATAACTAAATAGCGTGGATATTTGCAAAGCAACGCCTGATACTATAAACTAGCTAATATGTTATTTTATATATTTTTGTGTTATATTATTAAACTTAAATATGAAATAAAGATAAACATTCTATAACAAGTGAAAGTAATGACGTAATTAGAGGTGAAATAGTATGTATTATACCTACTAGTACGAAAAAACAAAATTCTGATACAAAAGTAATCTCCTTACTAGTTATGGATACGATTAATTTTGTCCGCTAACTCATAGCTTCATTAACCGGTATTGACCGGATATATCCGGATATTCCGATACACGCGACCGTTATCCGCAGCCGATACCACAGCTTATTGTGACAATGTGGCAACGAATGTTAACATATTGGTAATATTACAAGCAAAATAATTAATTAACCTTAATATACGGAATACCTTAAACCATTTTTTTTAGTAGCAAACAAGCATGCAAACCACCTGATGTTAAGTAGTCGCAGCCAATAGAAATCCACGTGTAACCACAAACACGACTAAAATCCTATCTGAGCTAGAACGAAGATACGTTGCTACTCCTGAGTACTGAGATGGTGGCCTCGCTTCAAAGGGTATCCGGCAACAGCACCTCTCCAAACGAAACACAAGTAATGCTTTACGGCGGATTGTGAGGGGGGCGTGTGTGGGGGGTACCTCCCCAGTCGAACTATAGTTCTACCACCTATCAAAACTTATTTAAGCCGCAAAAAAGACGTTAAAATATCATAAAACTCTGAATAAAGGAAAACAAAAGTATCGTCAATATATTGGACATAACCGCCATAGTTAACCATTATATCTGCATGACCTAAATTGCTATGACGCAAGGATGACGGGAAAAACACACGATTTTAAAAATCTTTTGATAATCAGGAACCTTCAAAAACGTTTATTTTTTATAGTACGTTACACCTTATAACGAGACTACAAAAATTTTCAAAAACGAAAAAATATAATCAAATTATCAATGAAAAAGCTACAGTAAAAAATGTAACTTAAGATAACAAAAAATGGTTACGTACTAAAAAGGTTCAGTTAGTTAGAAGCACCGTGGCCCCAATTAACCGGCGATGTCCCGGAAGCATTGGGCCCTATTGATTATCCGGGTTGGGAACGAAATTGGCGACCGGCAAAAAGACTACAAAATTGGGCAAATGATACCGAAATTCGAAGAGGAGTTTGCATTAGTTTAAAAAAATGTTGAAAGATTTAAGTAACATCTACACAAATAATAAAAAGAGTTTGTTATGTCAGAAGAGTAGCAAACGAGCATCCAAACCTCCTGATGTTAAGTAGTCGCAGTCCATAGACATCCACGTACAACCACAAACAACCGAAATCTTATCTGAGGTCGAACGTAGATACGGTGCTACCCCTGAGGACTAATGGTTTAGCAAACGAGCAGGCATACCACCTGATGTTAAGTAGTCGCAGTCCATAGGCATCCACGTACAACCACCAACACGACTAAAATCCTATCTGAGCTCGAACGTAGATGTATTGCTACTCCTGAGGACTAATGGTCGCCTCGTTTCAAAGTGTAGCCGGGAACCACACCTCTCCAACTGAACCACAAGTAATGCTTTACGGTCGATACGGTTTTCTACTAAATCGAGTCGAGTAAACGACAAACCAAACAATTGAATGAGCTTGCTAATTGTATTTTAATATTCCATAGTCTTAATCTTAAGGTCTCTTTCTTGTTTAATATTAAATTTCTAAAGGCCACCTACATAACAGGTATAAACTTTACTATTTTCCTTGCAATTTATTCATATTTCACAACTTTTAAACCTTCCTGGCATTTCTAAAAACATTTCAAAACCAAAAGTCGTCGAGTGGTTTCAGCCGTTATTGAGTGAGACTAACAAACATCATTTTGTTTTTTATGTATATAGATACTATGAAGATGGCTTTATTAACGCAAAAGAATCCATAAGAATGGTTTTTAGAACTGTTCGTGACTTTTGCGTGGTAATCTCAAAAACCTGATTTCATTTCATTTAACAGTTAGTGTTCGTTGAATTACAATCGGTCTACAAAAAAAAGTTTTGCTATTAGAAAATCTTGAACAGCTCGAATAATGACAGTCACCAAGTGGCGGACAGTGGGTAATAAATAAATACAAAAAAAATGCGCCATGCAGTAAACTTGTTTGATTTTTACTCTGTGACGGGTATTGACGATTAACGATTTTTGATTACCGATATTTCGAACCAGTTGCATGGCTCGTGGTCACGGCTAAACCAGCTAAATTATTTTCCAAATGTCAGCAATCTAAAATTGACAGTCGTGAGTACAATGATCCCCAAATTAAAAAAAAACTGCAAAAGCTGTTCAATTACGAATAAAGTAGAGACCGACTCAGAGCGGCGGAGTGTGGAATTGGAGACAATAAATTTATTCCGGCTATTTTAATGATGCTGAAGTAAAACGGAAGTTGATATTAGGGCCGTTAATATCAGCCCTTAAAGGACCTCCGAAATTTCCAGAACACATTTTTGATAAAAATGCAATATTTCATCAAGAAACGAGTTCAAATTATTTTTGTATTAATTAGGAACTTGGGGACACTTTGCAAAGATTACAGAGGACACCAGATTTTTCGACTCGACGATTTTTCAGTCACTTTTACGTTTGAAAGGGTTTTATTCCAGTAATTATAACGAGGGTGCGTCTTCTTCAAGGAAGGTAATGATGGTTACTTGGAGATAATTTTGCGGAAAATCAATCAGATGGAAAATTATCCGGGTAATAAGTTTCATTTATAATATTTTTACTACGTACCGGGTACTGGGTTGACAGCTGCTAATGATAGAGTCTAACAACATTTGTCGACAGTTTCACCGCGACCGCGGTTACGCCGTGACTACGAGCCATGTAACTATTTCGAAATACCAATAACCAAAAATGGTTAAACGTGAATACCCGTTAGATAATAAAATGTCTAAAATTCGCAATAATATTAGTTTAAAATCATCTATAATATTTACGAGCATGCGTTTAAGAGTAATGTGCGTGTTGCACCGCATATCACATAGAAGTGAAATTTCTTAAAAAGATACTTTTCTTTCTTTATTTTTGATCTAGTTTAGATTTTATTTCTAGTCTTTTTTATTTTTGATTGCTCTGAATGCCTGTATTATGTTGTATCTATTGCTATGTGATTGAGATCCAGATGCGAATGTTTTCTTTACTGTTATTTTAATATCTTAATTGCCATATACCGTTTTTCTTTCGTAATTATAGGTAATAATATTAACTCTTTTTGTTTTGAATTTTAGATTTACACAGTAAAATTACAAAATATTTAGTTACTCAAATTGGTAAGAAGTTTTTTCAACTTAAAGCCCCACTTCAGGTATAGGCCTCCTCTCCAACCTCCCAAATATACATAAACTACTGTTTATGAAAACATAGGCATACTATGCCTATCATTTCCATAATTAAAGGCGAAAGTGACATAAAAGAAGAAAAAGAAAATACTTAAGAAGAAAAATCTATATAAGATATATAACTACATATATATTTTTATAAGAAACTAGCTGTGTCGGCGACTACGTCCGTGTTTATTTTATACATTTTCAAATTATGAAACAATTTACGCATACATGCATGCATAATTTTTCGCCCAATTTACAAAAAAACTTAACTTATTATGCATCAAAAACGTCCTCGGAAATCACTCTACCTGTTGTAGAAAACTGTGAGAAAATCCGTACTTTTGAATTTATCGCTAACAGACAGACAGACGCGACGGGGGACTTTGTTTTATAATATTTATAGAAAGTATATATAATAATATTTACAGAAAAGTAAAGCTTTTGCAGCCACGCCTGTGCCTGAAGGCTTCGATTACGTTATCTTTATCGTAAACAGCACACTTGAAACACTTCAAAACATAAGTTTGCTCAACAATAAATCACTACCAATTACGGTCTACACTCCACTAGTATCTAGTTTAATGCCGGCATATCAGTCCCGAAACAATATCAGCTCATAAATTAAGCTGTAGTGTAGTTTGTCCATGTAAATTTCAAAATTATTGAGGAGATCGAAAATTTTTAATAACTTTTATTTAGCTAGCTCTGATCGTTGTTTTTTGTTTGTTTCTTTGTTTAGATCAAATTTAAATATTTTATTTTATAAAAACCCGTTTTTTTATTAAACCCGCTATCACTTCATATTTTTTAAATTGAAATGTGTTTTTTATAGGTAAAACGGTGCATTTTATTTTGCTAGTAATTGTAGTTTGAACGCGTCGGAAAAATAAACAAATTCAAATTCAAATATTCTATATGATTGTAAGGTATTTACGTGAACTTAATGAATATCAAGGGTACAATGTAAAATCAGTACATCGTCTTTGAGCGCTATTGGCTAAGGTTGACCGGGAGAAAAAGACGGCGGTATAAAACTTTCAGCACCCTTTTTAAATCAGTCCTTGATAAATAACATTAGAACATTAGGTCAATTGTAATAGTTGGAATTTTATCCCCGTCGTTAACTGATTCATTTCATAATTGTTACATAACTTTAGTTCCGATTACAATACAATTTATATAACTGTCAGTTTGTTTATTTCTTGACACCACTGTGTCACATTCGTAATGTCATTACAGTGTCTAAGTTACATACTTAAAGTGTCAATACACTGTGAATGTGTGATTTTGGTAGTTTGGTGTTACAATATATTTTCAAGAAATAACATGCAAAACAATAGTTGTCTGGCTGATATTAGTTTACTATGACCTATCTTCAACTAAGCAGGCTAAAATGATAGTGGGAGGGAGTAACGCATGGCTTGACTGTAGCTTGACATTAGTACTGGCTGGTAACTGTCGACGTCTAAACACAGGTCATAACGAAATATCTTTTATTCTTAGATACATAATATTCCTTGATAAGGTGGTGGTACATTTCGATGGGGTTGGTGCCACCGCCGCCCCCACAATCCGCCGTAAAGCCGTTTTTTTTCGGTTGGAGTGCTGCGATCACCGGCTACACTTAGGAAAACACAAGCGACGATCACCTCGGCTTCGAAAACTGCAACGGATCTACGTACAACGTCGAGCAAGACTTTTGTCAGCATTGTTTGAGATTGGACGACGATGGATGTCTTCATGCTTCCATTCCAATTTAAAAAAGTCCTTAAATCTTCCCAAAACTTGGTCACACTTGCTATTGGTTGTATTATGGTAAACTTATACTGTTATATATAGATGCATGTAAGCGATGCGATTTAATATCAGCTCTTATTTCTAACGATCAGTCTTAATAGAATACATATTATATGTATGCGACACAAATGACGGTAGCACTCCCGAGGAGGTACGACAACTACCCTCATAATCCGCTTTAAAGCAATTTTCGTTTCAATTGGAGAGATGTAGTTGACGGCTTGACTTTGAAACGAGACGATAGTCATTCTTCAAGAGTAGCAACACAGTTACCTGCAACCACACATATATATTTCTAACGATTAGTATTAATAGGATACATATTATATATATACGAAACATGACGATAGCACAGGCCCCGGGAGGTACCACAACTACCCTCATAACCCGCTGTAAAGGATTTTTTTTTCAATTGGAGAGGTGTAGTTGCCTACTTTACTTACAAACAAGGCGATAGTCAGTCTTCAACCACAAATATATTAACCGTTATATACTTCACGCTCATTCGGGAGCAAACTGGTGTAACTTAACTTTTAATGAAATAATCTCGGAAATATTTACGAATTCTAATTACATTGAAGCTTGTTTTACCACTTTTCGGTATTTCTGATTACTTTAGCTGTCATTTTGAAAGATTAAAGTGTTTGTTTTGATGTGTTGGGATTTATTAGTAAAATTATTTATTAGTATTACTCCTTGTATTACAACGGTATATCTTTTATTCTATAACATTGTATTATTAAAAATAATTTCTTCATTTAGTCCTCATATAAAAAAACCTTCGAGAACAATCCGCGTTCTGTCACCAGAAAGCAGTGATGTAACAAAAATTTTAATAAAAAAATTCATATGTATCATTTTCGAAATCTTTTCGTAATACTTTTGGTGTAATTTTATAGATTTAAAATGTTTATTTACTTCATTTAGTTCTCGTATCTTAGCTATAAATAACGTTTGATCATATTCCGCGTTCTGTCGCCAGGAAGAAAAATGCTGGAACCTTAATTTTAATGGAATATTCTCGGAAGTATTTACGTCAGTGCTTATATGAATAATTCAATATTGAATCTATAATATCCACTTTTTGTACTTCTGATTACTTTAGCTGTAATTTTAAAAATTGGAATTGTCTATTTTGGTCTTTTGGATTGTAAAATTCTTTATTAGTGTTGCCCCTTGTATTGTAACAGTATTTCTGTTGTCGTATTATTAAAAAGGATTTCCTCATTAAATCCTCGTATCTCAACTATAAATAACGTTCGAGCACATTCCGCGTTCTGTCGCCAGGAAGCAAAGTGCTGTAACTTAAATTTTCATGAAAAGACACTCAGGAATATTTTTCTGACAGATTTTTAAAATATTGAAGCCATAATGGTGGACGGAGCTTTTCGGTAACTTTTGTAATTTTTCGCTCTGCTTTTAGAAGTTAGAAATGATATTTGAGATTCCTGTTGCTTGTTTTTTATAACTTAAAACTGGCTTAATGCGAATCGAATTCATACTTCAAGGGTTTCGTATAAAACACTTTTTAATGGATTACACAAAGAAAATAAATAAATAAATTCGATTATATCCAAGTGTCAAATTTATTCCAACAATTAGTCACGTTTATTCGTCGCTGTTACTTGATAATTGCAATCGCTATTCGCCACGAGATTGCGACTAGCTTTCTAGTGTACTAGCGTTCTTAACTCTCTGCCGCACCAACTCCCTTTAAATTGTTTAGGTCAAGCTTTTATGATAATTAGTAAAACTAATTATTGTAATTCGATCAGTGTGCAAAATATTCGCGCTGTGAATATGAAAACAATAAAAGTCTTTCTTAATTATTTCTAAGAAAGTCTTTCTAAATATCTTTTACGTATTTAAGTCGCGTTCGTGTTTAATGTAAGAAATGTTTGCGAAAAACGTCTTCCATTAAGATTTATTTATTGCTACGTGTAATTTTGTTCGACCACAGGCTTTAATGCTTGTCGTTACAATTCCATGGTCTTCTGTTAGCTTTGAAAATGTTTATTTACTATTGACCCTTACATCTTAAACTTAGTAATAAACTAAATCGACTAAGTGACGGAAAGAAAATACATATTTTCAGCAGAAAAGATGTGTATTTTGGTGTCTTTTTCGCTTCTTCTCCAAAACAAAATATTTTACGAGTCGGAGATAGTTTATTGATGTTTAAAAAGAGTTCTGTCAAGTATCGACAAATAGATAAAAGTAAATTTTAGTCACATTTTTGCCATTTTAACACGTACTATATGAACGAAGTCACAGTTACGGTTAGTTTTGAAATTAAATCTCTGTTTCTTAAAGAAAATCTAAACAAAATTCGTAGCCATGTCAATAATTCTATTCTTCTTTCGTATAGGCATGACTGGTTATTAAAGGGTGATGCAGTTAAGGAGTTAATAGGAGAGCATTAGTACGGGGTGAAGGGAGTTAAAGGATAAGTGGGAGTATGTCATGCCGTAGTGGAAAGATTAGTCAATCAGCGTAGGTGGACGGAGGCTGATTGTCCAGGGTGCGCCGGGCGGTGACGTCGCGCCACTCGAGGAGGCTCTTTTCACGAACCCCAATAAGTCTGTTACAATAGAGTAAGTATATTTAAAGTGTTAATTTAAGTTTTAATTTATTATACCTTTTTTTTTGGTTAGTTTTAAAGGTGTAAAGGTAAAGGTGTATTTTCTTTCTTTCTTTCTTAATAAATATAAATAAAGAGAACATGTTTCAATGATATATTGCATCAATATATTGCAGTCCGGTCGCACCATTAAAATATTTCACGTCAGCTTTCTCACTGAGAACTGAGTAACCGCTTCAAAATTACATTCAATTCTTAATTGAGTAAGTATTGAAACCTGGAGTTAATCGCATACAAATAAAAAAGTTAAAATTTATTTGAATTATGACTCTTTTGATAATTTTTAAACGGCACCTAGATCCACGTATTTTAAATAAAATATTTGACCAAATGCGAGTCAAATTCGCACGTCGAGTACTCTGTTCCACCATACAATATATATACATATTGTATTGTATATCATAATATTCATGATGACCCTGATGTTTGGTAACGCGGAAAAGCCGCGCTAATATTTAAATAGAGACCTGTAAAAGATACGAATTGTAGGCTTAGTAAGGGTCGCCTACTACTATTAATATAAACAGTTACGTTTTTATTTTTTATTATGAAACAGTAAGAAACGGACATGCAGACCACCTGATGTTAAGTGGTCACTGCAGCCCATGGATAACCACGTCCAATCTTAAATAGAACAAAAGTTCTATTTAAGGATGGACGCGGATGCGATCCTACTCTTGGGGACTAAGGTAGTAGCCTCCAATAATGTGTATCCGGCAACCACACCTCCCCAACCGAAACACAATACATGAAGAACATGTTGCTTTACG
>DWON01010229.1:0-10905 GCA_018251015.1 Phocides pigmalion okeechobee
CGGATACACATTATTGGAGGCGACCATCTTAGTCCTCAAGTGTAAGAACGCATCCGCGTCCCTCCTTAAATAGAACTCTATTCTATTTGAGATTGGACGTGGTTGTCCATGGGCTACTGTGACCACTAAACATCAGGTGGCCTGCATGCCCGTTTCTTACTCTTTCATTATAAAAAAAAATTCTTACCACTACGGATCCCAGAACACTTCTTTTAGTTACCTCTTACGACAGGCAGGAGATACCATAGCACTGTGTTGGTCCCGAGCTAGACCATACTGGTCTCACTACTTTTTGAAGTGAACTGCTATAAAGCAAATACGAGTATATCGCTTAATGGAACACTGACCCATTAGTAGATAGGTCAGAATTGAGTTATACACATATACAGGCTTCTGTTAGCGCTATCTACCGTCTACCGTTCGAATTAAATTAAAATTACGCATTATTACCGCTCCACCGTTATATCAGTTTAAATTTTATATATCAACAAGTAGACAAGTTCTCATAGCATTTACTTTTGCGATGAAAAATCTCCTTTTTGTGTTGAGTCAGTATTCCATTAACCATGCGATATGTCAAATATTATACGTTATCATTTATGGGAAAATCGATTAAAGCTCAAATCTTGATAGCACGGTGGTATGATTTCGCTCAGCTTTATCTATCGTAGTAAATCGTATACTCATTTTGTTGTATTTGTTGCATATGTGTGTGTGTTAAAGGTGGGAGAACTACAGATCGACGGGGGAGGTATCACCGATGTCATAATCCGCCGTAAAGCATTACTTGTGTTTCGGTTGGAGAGGTGAGGTTGCCGGCTACACTTTGAAGCGAGACGACCATGTTAGTCCTCAGGAGAAACAACGTCTCTACGTTCGAGCTCAGATCTTCGGTCCCCGGTCCCCGGTCCCTCCCCGGTCGAACTATAGTTCTCCCACCTTTAAATTTTATTTAAAATAAAATGTTATTTGAATATATTATGCCACTATAATTTTGCATACAAACCCTGAGAGAAACTGTGAATAGAATAATGTCCGCGCATACTCGAGACGTGTAACAATAAACAGACTGACGGACGCAAAACATGTGTAGTGATTGATATTGTTTTTGCTAAAACATTTTATGGTTATTCTCGTCGAAATTTGATTATGCAGAATCTCCCAAAATGCAACAATAGACCGGAAACGCTAGAAATATGAATTAGACCGGGTATGGGAGGTACCAATAACGCACTCATAATCCGCTATGATACAATTGTTTCTGTTAGAGAGGTTTTCAATTATATTTAAAAGCGAGGCGACGTTCTTAGACCTCAAAATTAGAAACGTATCTTACAACCTCAGATGAAATTAAATGCTCTTTGAGTTTATAAATGGTTGCCCGAGGGTTGCAGTCATTAACATCAGACGGGATGCAAGTTCATATAAAACAAATCCAAATAATCTCCGATAGACTCCAAAAGACAATGATAACAATTTATGACAATCAATCCTATGTAATAGACGATTCTGGTATCAAGAGCGCTGGTTCCTATCTCGCACAGAGAATTGCGATGTCTATTCAGCGCGAGGATATAGCCAGCGTTTTTAGTATCATGCTATATGGGCATGGACTCCCTGTTGATTAGATAGATAAAGAGAACCTCAAGTAGAGTCGAGATCCTATCAGATAATTAGGAATTCGTCACATCTAAGTGCAGCCGAAAACCACACCTCTCCAGCAGAAACACAAGGGAAGAGTATTAGGGAGTGCTCAATGAAGACGTGCTTTGGTGCTCATGTTCGATTCGCAAGTTCTTTATTTTCAATAAAGTCAAAAGGAAAAAATAAATGTCAAAATAAAGACAAATAAAATAAATATAAAAAAGCTTATCAATGTGCAGTTTTGCACAACAAGAGTTGCTTCACAGCGAAGTATAAGAGCAGTGATGGTACTTCCCCAGTGAATATTTAGCTCTACCATATAATTTTAAACTAATAATATCGCGTAATTTATATAATTACTATGTAACGGGTTCTCATTTTATGTAAAGTTTATGTAATACAAAAATAGCGTAAAGTTCAGTGCGTAAAGATACACTTAGTGTGGTGTGAATATATGGGACCTAAAAATCCACTAGACGTAAGGTATGTCGATTAATCTATCATTAGCATTTGTCAACAATTTCTCCTGCTACCGCAGTTTCACCGTGACCACGAGTCATGCATATGGTTCGAAATATCGGCAACCAAAAAAAAAATCGTCAATCGTGAGTACCCGGTACATAGTAAGTAATTCGCTTCTTCAAATGGTTTTCACAAAAAAGCATATATATATCAAAAGCCTGGTTATTAACCCTCGCAATGGCGTTAACACTAGCAATTACTTAAATGGACACACAGACACCAGCTTTCTTCATATCACGTTACAAGTATCTATATAGAACTAGAACTAACAGACGAATTAATGTAATGACACAAAGGTGTGATGTTAATGAGTATTGCGCACGTTATTCCGAAGGTCGTCAATTTAAGGTCTGTAACACTATCTATGCTCTATCTATTAAATCAGGTTAGGGTTGCGGGAGACGGCACTAAACTGGAGCTTGTTTCTCTAGAGTGAACATGCGCCGATTATTTACTGAAACTTTGTATTTTTAGCATGTGTGTATTATCTACAAATACACAGACGTAATGTCCGCTAGCAGTCTTGTAGCGCCAACATAAACACAGCATTTGTTTATTCATAATCTATTCAGATCTGTACGGTACTACAGGTATGTATAAGCCACAAGCTTGTTCCACCACATACACAGCATTGCTGAACGCCACAGGGAATGTGTTAAGGACTCTATCAGATGGACTGCATTTGCGGCATATATAGTGAAATACACGAATAAGGCTGTAGTTGTGATGTAGCCACGCTTGTCGTGCTATGTGGGTTCGTATGTAGATACGTCGTTTACGTTTGACGAGTTTGATGATTGTCTTGCATCTAAGTAAAGGAAAGAGCAACTCTCCTGCAAAATTAAGAAATTACGGTGGATAATGCGTGTAGCGGTGGCATTTTCTTAGTTTAACTGTTGTAGATCCTACGATTTTAAACGAATCGTGGAACTTATATATTTCACTATGTACTCATTACCAAATTGCGGTTTAGCCGAGTCTACATGCCATGCAACTGCTTCTAAATATCGAAAATGAATACGCGTTAATCGTGAATACCTGTTATATAGTAAACGATCACGAAGCGAAAAGCTAACTCGAGCTTATAAATAAAATGCACAGAAATATATTTAAGCGCATATAAATAATATGCAAAGAAATAATATTTCTCGCATGTAAATGAAATGCAAAGAAATAATGTTTCACGCAAATAAATGAAATGCAAAGAAATAATGTTTCACGCATATAAATAAAATGCAAAGAAATAATACTTCACGTTAGTAAACCTGCATTTCTATCATTAAACTTATCTGTTGGACAATCACAATCGTCAGCCATGACGAACAAGATCTGTTGGAAACATTATTGGAAAAATATCAAGATATGATAAAGTTTATTTTTGGAGCACTCAAGTGATAACCAAAAGTATAACAATTGTAAAAAATATATGTACATTGTATTAAATTTTATGAACGTGTTATTAAATGGTATCCTCATCAACTCGTTACTTTTTTATGTTGGTATTATGTTTGTTTTGAAATTAGAATTATCTATTTTTATTTATTTTATCTGTATATATATTTTCATCTGTCGTTATTATTGTTTTAGAAATAGTTCTTACTCCTGTTTCATTACATTTATTTTTAAATAAGCGCGCTCGATAACCGATATAATAGTTGGAAAGTAGCAAACAAGCGAACGTCTAGGTCCAACCTTAGATTAGACTAAATTCTGTCTGACGTCGTGTACAGGTGCGTTGCTATCCTGAAGATTGAAATAGTCGTGTCACTTTCAAGTGTAGCCGGCAACCGGCACTGTTATTTTACCACCTTGCAATTTATTATCTTACTGTTGGGTACATTTTTTTTTATGTAGTAAACAAACGTGAGTAGCAAACGAGCGCGTAAACCACCTGGTGTTAAGCAGACGCAGCCCATAGAAATCCATGTACAACCACACGCACGACTGAAATCCTATCCGAGCTCGAACGTAGATACGTTGCTACTCCAGAGGATTAAGGTGGTCGGTCGCCTTGCTTCAAAGTGTAGCCGACAAACGCCCCTCGCCGACCGAAACACATGTAATTCTTGTACTATAGTTCTCCCACCTTGAAAATCTTCATCTCTCAGAATTAAAATGGGTCCATAAGTCATCAATGCTGGTCAAGAGTCTATTGAGCTCTCGGTATAACCATGAGAATCATAAGAATATGCAAGTCCATACCACGACGAAGAGACCTTACGTTGGGAGAGGAATCTTATCTCATCAGGAGTTGTACTTTAACCAGTTTACACTATCAACGGAACTACACTTAGTATTAGCTATTTACGTAAATATATCTACCAGCCTATTAAAACACATACATATTTTAATGAAAAGCCTTTCGACGCAGTGCATCTACTCAGTTGATTGAAGTAGTTAAAGTGCTTTAAATATTTAAAGTAATTAGCGCCATTGTTGAACTTAATATCATGGATTACAATGTTGCTAATGGCCAAAACCCACTCGTTTATTATGTACCGGGTACTCATTATTAATGTTTTTGATTTTTATGGTTTTCATTGGGTTACACCATACTCATCTATGTTGGTCAATTACGGACTGACAGACTACGGAATTTGGAGATCTGTATTGAGAACTCTCATAAATGCTGGTGCGTGGTCTTTTAACGTTAAACGAAGTATAAATAAAGTTTTAATCTATACAAATAATGTAATTGTAACTAATTGCTGTCTGTACATGTAAAATACGTGAAAAATATTATGATTTTTGTGAGAATACTCTTTATTAACGCAATAAAAACAATAGTTGTTAGAATTTTTGACTGTTTATTTTCTTTGTGATTGTGCGTGCTAATCTCAAAAATAGTTTAACAGATTTTAATGCTGTTTCCACTTACGTATTGAAGTAAGCTTTACACATACGTAATGTTTTACGGCGGATTATGAGGGCGGCTCTCCCACCTTGTTATACATAACCAGCGATGGACTAGACCCAAAGCTTTTCATCCGCTCAGTAAAATCAACGTACAAAAACACACTAATCACTCCAATACCATATCTAACACTTGACTAGATAAAAGGGGTTTATATTAAACTCCCTTATCATTCGGATATATTAATTTAGTTAATATATTAATTGAGTAAATTCTATCTTATCAGTACGTATTTGCGTGCGAGCCACACAATATCACTTAGTAATAATATTTCGAAGCTATTTCGAAGGAAAATTTCGAGTTTTGTACAGTGTTCTAGATTAGTGTGAAGTGTCTTCAATATTCCTATTTCGCACTAATTTTCACTAAGAAATAGATAGATTAAAACTCAATGTAATTATAATGTACACTGAAGCTTACAGGTGGTTCCAAATGGGCGCTTTCTTTGATGAGAACACGTGACAGTGCGTGAGTTTAAAGTATCATTACACTGACTTTTCAGGGTTCCACATTTAATTGTTTCCTTTATGCGTAGAACATGGTGTTTTTACAATCTGTTCGTCAATTACCACTGTCATTATTCAGTATCAGGGCGACTGCGTGCGCGAGATAACGTGCGCCGGTGTGCCGCGGCCGAAGTTCCGTGATACAGTGGTTCTAAGTTTCGTGTTTTGTTTATTTTGAACTGTTTTATCGGATTTTGTGTTTCATTAAACGGTGAGTATTTCGTTTTCATTCGGATTTTATTTCGCGATTAATTTTTGGTTGAAATAAACTCGATAGAGCGGTTATTCTAATCAAATAATCTATAAATGCTATTGGTGTTTGTCGATTTGCAAATATTTTTGGGATTGCACGGTTTTCACGGAAAGTGTATGTACAATAAGGTTTATTATTTCACGTGATTATACTCGTAATGATACTCAATTTCAGTTTGTTCACAGAGCGAAAAGTAAACAAAACGTTGTTTTGGGAATATTGTAATTAATAGTGGCTTGTTATTTAAAGTAAATATTACATTTATTCAATTTCATGTTAGTCCAATCACGTTGAAAAATTGGGGAAAATTTCGTTTATTTCAAAAGTAAGGTTTGGAAGTTACAAATTTATTTTTATTTTCGAATATCGATATTTGTTAACATTTGCAAATAAATAAATTGGACATCTGCAAGTAATATTCATTTTAAGATATAATATTTATTATTAAACAAACGATGTGTACAATCAACAAGTACTTATATTGACAAAAACATAAACAAATAAATAATCATCTATCTACACCTAATAGGCATATTAACATATAATATGTATTTTTTAGAAAACGCTGCGAAACAATCGTATTATAAAATCAATGATAACTTATATCTGAAATATCGTCTAAAGTAAATCCAGCTGTACTCGCTTAATTTAAGTTATTAATTGTAATTTTTAAAGATAGAAAATATGTGTGTTTTATAGTTTCTTTCAAAGCCTTTTCTCTAGAATTGAACGCATTATAACTCAATTTACGAGTCTGTGGTAGTTTATTGACGATTAAAGTGTTCCGTAAAGACTCCACTTTGAATAAAAATATTTTCATTTTGATTTTTACTTTTATCATCACTTTACTCATTCAAATTCAAAACCATCATAAGTGTAGATGATAGTAGCAATATTTAGATACTTTCAATAAAAAAAAACGTCGCTTCACACTTTGTCATTACTGACATGAAAATGTAACGAATCTTTATTATATTTCCGTATCTCTAAATATTATAAAATAAAGTCCCTCGTCGCGTCTGTCTGTCTGTTCACAACAAACTCAAAAAGTACTGGGCGGATTTTCTCACAGTTGTCAACAACAGCTAGAGTGATTCCTGAGGAAGGTTTTGATGTTAAGTTTTTTTGTAAATTGGGCAAGAAATTAAATAGTCAAATTAACTATAGTAATTCAGTCGTTCGATATAGATGTTTCTAATTGTTAGATTTTGCAAGTACGTAATAACTGGGCATTTACGAAAGGAAAATAATGTAAGTAATATAAACTCTATTACCCAAACGAAGATGGGCTGGGTCGCTAGTTATAAAATAAAGTTGCTTTCCGTCTGTATGCTGAAGTCTTTCAAAATACGCAATCGATTTTAATGCGGTTCTTATCAATAGACAGAGTGATTCAAGAGGAGGAGTTTATGTGTATACTACGAGCGTGTTATAGCAGAAAAGACGAGAATTTCAAGGATTTGTAACGTGATGTCGTAAATGCAATCGTGCGGAACCGAGTGTCCGGTGTCGATATTTATAATGTAATGTAATGTAAAGTAAAGTAAAGTAAAGTTAAAGTCTTGTGAGATAGATAAGTTTAACCAAAAAATATACTTATTTTTTAATATGAAAGAGTAAGAAACCGGCATGCAGGCCACCTGATGTTAAGTGGTCACTGCAGCCCATGGACAACTACGTCCGATCTCAAATAGAGCAGAAGTTCTATTTAAGGATGGACGTGGATGCGTTCTTACTCTTTAGGACTAAGATTGTCGCCTCCAATCATGTGTATCCGGCAACCACACGTCCCCAACCGAAACACAATACACGAAGAACATGTTGCTTTTAAAGAAAAATTAGAAAATCTAATAACGTTAATCGCAAGCCAAAAACCTAATTTCTGTGTTCGTCGGGATCAAAACGGTTAAAAGTAACTCTTAAGATGTGATCTTGTTAACCTTTTTCCTTTCACCGAATAATTTACATACATCTTATCCTTTTCCTTACATTACACTCCTTGATACACTTTACATTATAATAAAATTAATTTTAAGGTTAACCATAGCTGAAGTAATTTAATAGTTCTAGTATCTCAATTTAAGTTTCTTTGTTGTCATCAAATTAGGTATTCTAAATATATCTTAATACTGAATTAAGTATATTTAATACCCACTACATGGGTTTACATTTTACATTAAAAATATATATGTATTGACAACAAAAACAGAAATATACGAAATAGAAATACATTTTGCTTAGCTTACGATTAAAGATTTTTTAATTGTCGATATTTTGAACCAGTTGCCTTAATCATGGTTACAGCTGAAAAAGAAATACTTAAGTTTAACATTCTCATGTACGTAGTTCTCACGTACAAAAACATTAACATCAAATAATTACTATGATATGATAAATACTATGCCTTCCATGGCCCTTCAGATCAGCAGATAAAACTCTACATTCTATATCTATCTAAATAGATCTACGAATATTAATCTTAATTTGAAAATTTGTTTTATAGATTATATTGATTTGCCACATAATGCCAAGAGAAGCCACATTATCACGCTGCATAGCAATAGATATTGTCTGCATAAGATATAAATTAGTCCTCTTGTCAATATTATCGAACGTAGTAATAATTGCTTGAAACCTTATTGGTACTCGGGCCCCATGGACATATTTTATATATTATAGATTACAAATTCAAGTGGAACTATCATGCCATTGCTAAGTATAATATGCACCGTTAAGCTTCTTCAACAGCTTCAATAATCATTTGTTTCAAAATACGCGCATACCAATCAATCAATCAATCATTTTATTTGTACGAATATAGTAACTATAGCAAGATTTACAATTTAGGTCCAATTGTTCCATTAATTTAAGTTACTATTTGTAAATTACATTTTCAAAGATGGGAAAGATAAGTGTTTCGGAGTTTCTTTCGCCGACTCTTCTCCCAAACGAAACACCTTACGAGTCGGTGGTAGTTTACTGACGTTCAAAAAGAGTAAAACATCTCCTTTGAATAAAAATATTTTTATTTTCTTTTGATTTTGATTTTGAGCAATATTATTGATCACTATATTCTACCTAACCATATGTGAAAAATAATATTAACAGTATGTTTAAATTTTAAATTCATAATTGCATTTATCGCGTCTTCTCTATAGTGTCTTCTAAACTGATAATATCTGAAATATTTGAAAGTCTGATATAGATAGACGTGAAAATGTAATAAATGTCATTTGATTTTAAAAATTGAAATAACAAAAAATTGATAAACTCTATGTGAAATTTAAGAATGTTAATTAAAAAAAAATAACAGATATCTTTTCATTAATTTTTTTTTATTAAAATTTTGAGTTTGTCTTTTGAGGTTGCTTCGTGGACTCCCTAATCCGTTGGTTCTACAGCTAATTTCCATAAAAATGAGTAATCTGATAAACACAGTGAAATCCACACCCAACAGGATTTGAATCAAACAAAAGCGGTTTCGTAGTCAATTGTGCTTTCACAATACCTACTATTAATTATCAAGTTTTATACAATACAGAAGTGGAATAAACCGCAAAGACGATTAAGGTTTGTAGAAAATGGCTGTGTAGACATTGTTATTTAGTATTTAAATTTGATTCTCGAAAACAAAATAATATTTTTTTAACACTGACTGCGGCGTTTATATGTACATATGTATATTATATCGAGTCAGGGTTGCGGACTAAGCTGAAGCTGTTGTCTCTGGACTGGAGATACGCCGACAATTTACAGAAATCTTGTATTCTTTAGCATCTGTGGCGACTTTCCGCAACTCGACAAGAGATGGCGCCACACGGTCCTGAATCACGCTATCGAAGTTTTCTAAACACTTGGCATATATACAAAACTCCGAAATGACACTATCGGAGCACGGCCGCTCCCCAGGCACAACAACACACCTGGCGGGAGATCTCCCTTCGCCAAACATCCTTATAACATTTACGAATACACAGACGTTTCCCACAGTGTTGTAGTTCCGACTTATCTACAGCACTTGTATTCGTCCGTAATCCGTAGATTTGTAGATCCATAACAGATGTGAACAAATCTAAAGGGCGTTACGTCGTGTTATACAAAGCTGTTATGTATCCCGCAGGGAAAGTGTTAAACGACTATTTGTAAATCATCTTTTACAGACATATAGGCATAAACAGATATGACGTCTCCTATTTATTCAGTGGTTAATAATCGACTGCTCTAATCTCTGCATAACATAAAGCAAAGTCGCCTGCCACCGTATGTATGCTCAGATCTTTCAAACTAGGCGACGGATTTCAATGTGGCTATGTACAATGGACGGAGTGATTGAAGAGACAGATTTACGTGTATAATTCATTAATGTTCTGTAAATTGGACGATAATTGTTGAAGAAATTTTTTCATGTTAGAAGAGTAGCAAACGAGCATACAAACCACGTGATGTTAAGTAGACGCGGTCTATAGACATCCACGGACAACCACAAACACGACCGAAATTCTATCTGAGCTCGAACGTAGATGCGTTGCAACTCCTGAGGGCTAAAACGGTCGCCTCGCTTCAAAGTGTAGCCGGCAACCGCACTCCTTCAACCGAAACACAAGTAATGTTGTACGGCGAATGATGAGCGCAGCGGTGGTACCTCTCCGGTGGAACTATAGTTTTCTCACATTTTATCTTTAAACTTTGTAAAATAGACTTCAGATAGCTTAGGTTGTTCTATTGGAATTTGAAATTGTAGCAATGTAACTAAGTATACTAGACTTCAGATAGGACTACTTAACTATTTAGATTTCATCTACAGATGGTAGTGACTTCGTATTACTACATGTTTTATTTTTTATTGTGAAAGAGTAAGAAGCGGGCACCTCATGTTAAGTGGTCACTACAGCCCATGGACAACCACGTCCAATCTCAAATATAACAGAATTTCGTTTTAAGGATGGACGGGGACGCGCTCCTACTCTTGAGGACTAAGATGGTCGCCTCCAATAACGTGTGTCCGGCAACCACACCTCCCCAACCGAAACACAATACATGAAGAACATGTTGCTTTACGGCGGGTT